>NNCF01126148.1:1368520-1400234 GCA_002313205.1 Laupala kohalensis | reverse complement strand
GGAAAATGAAAGATACCCTAGCCCTAATAGCGTCGGGATCGAAAAGAACAAGAGGTGACCAAGGGAGGTCAGAAAAGAGAAAGGAAGGAGAATGGCACAAGTAAGTGGAAGTAATGCCATACTCAGCTCGGGGCCCCGTGTTCGCCAAACACGTACTTACTACATGTAAGTCCCCTGGGGGGGCATTTTTTATGGGGAGTATCGTATCGTAAATCATAAGAGACAATGAATGAAATGAACTATAAATTTCAATATAAAAAATTTGTAAAGAAACAATTGAATATCCCATCCTGGCCCGGGTTTTTCTCCGTTTTTCCTTCTGGTAGAGGCGGATTTATCATCTCTAGGCTTTGTCTAGGGGCANTCACTACGTTTCGAATTGGACTAAAGTCGTCGTCAGGTGATCAAGTAATACAAGGTCGTTAGTTTTTAATTCTTGCTTACAAAGAAAACCTGCAGAGAAACCTCTCATGTCTATAACGATAAATTTTATTCGAAGGAACTCCGATTTGAACCACCATGCTTTGAGGAGTAAGGTAAGCACCACGGCTTGCCCATTGTTGCAAAATAATTTTGTCCATGTCCTTGATTCGAAGTTGTTGCATCATTTTTGTTCATCATCAAAATCTTTTATACCCTGAAATTGGAGAAGTAAAGATATTACATTAGAGTACAATGGATGTTATTGTGTCTCGAGTTACTCTAAATAGGTATCGTATTCCACCTCCAGTTCACGAGCCCTTCTCTCTTGGTCGTATGAGTCAGTAGCAGATATAATCAGAGGTACAAGTATGCAATAAATAATAATAAATTTATTGTCAAAAAACAGTACAAACTGCTTATGACCACGTGGAGGACAAAAAACTAATTTACTCTCCGGAAGCAAGCAAGGGACCATCCCATCAATTCCAATCGAGGACCCTAAGGCAGAGGCAGAGTCAAAAATTTTAGCAAAAATTCCTAGATAAGATGAAAAGTTAGCTGCAAGTTATAGTACTAATAAAATATCAATATGTTTGTAATTTAACGCAACATTTTTGCGTTAAATTACAAACATATTGATATTTTATAAATAATAATAAATTTATTGTCAAAAAACAGTACAAACTGCTTATGACCACGTGGAGGACAAAAAACTAATTTACTCTCCGGAAGCAAGCAAGGGACCATCCCATCAATTCCAATCGAGGACCCTAAGGCAGAGGCGGATTCAAAAATTTCAGCAAAAGTTCCTAGACAAGATGAAAAGTTAGCTGCAAGTTATAGTACTAATAAAATATCAATATGTTTGTAATTTAACGCAACATTTTTGCGTTAAATTACAAACATATTGATATTTTATTAGTACATGTACAAATTATTATCGAACTATAGATTATTCTGCGTATAGTGTTTAAGAATTGAAATAACACCAAATTCACGACTTATTATTACAATAAACATTCCCCTAGACAAAGCCTAGAGAACCTGTATAAGAAATCCGCCTCTACCCGAAGGAAAACCGGAGCAAAACTTGGGCCAGAATGGGGCTACAGAATTAATGTATACAACCGTGCCAAAGTTGTGTGCACATAAAACTAAATTAATATGAATCATAAGACAACACAATCATGCAAGAAAATAGTTTTTGAAATTGGTTGAATGATTTTTCCATTTACAACACCTCGTCGCAGTCGCTTTGTCAAAGTTACATACGCCAGATTTCCCCTTGCGTTTGATCTTTTTATGAGTTAATTGGTCTCGAAATATAAGCCATTACACAAGTCGACGAGGGGGATAGAATTAAGAATACAAAGAAATTATATGAATACAAAGAAAAACCTATCCTGCATGATTTGTTCACCAATATCCATCAGACTTTCTGTGATTCGAACACCTTTTTCAGTCTAGATGAATTTACAAATGTCTGTATAAATATTGGTATCCCTTCTTGCTGCGCCATCCAATGGATGCCATACTCAGCAGACGCGCTCCATTAGAACACTTACGTCAGCGGTCGATGACGCCAGATGGCTCTGAAATGATGTGCGCCAACCCGCAACTCAAACGTCTTATCATGTCGCTTCACTCCTGTTTCCATGTCACATTGCGAAGCAATAGATGCAAGTAGCACGCAGTTTGCACGTAATTAAAATGTAACTTTGCTTTTTTAAAATAATTTCAAATTATACCATATAATAATACAATTTTAATACAGTTATGAAGGGTCTCAGCGTACATGTCTAGTCTTCAGGCTCTGGAGTGTCGTGGATTGTCATACACTCTCTTACATTTAAAGTTCAGACCCATGAATTGTTTAACATTTATGTCTTAAAGGGGAATCTAAAATGTTTTTTTTAATTAGTACTTTTATATTTGTATACTGTGACCCACATTCATTGAGCAATGTTGGAAGCTTCGTCAAACATATAGGAAGGATTACAATTACAATAAACTTTATTTTCTTCATTTTTTTCAATTCGAATCTTTATTTCTTGAGATATGAAATATTTTCTCTTTCATAACTAGAGCGGAGGGAATATATTGTGGAATATTCAAAGGTAAGGGACACATAATGTATTTCAGTTGTCGGTTTTGGATTTTACTGGAGTTTTTACTGAGTACTTTATTTCTAACAATTCCAGTTTTTTTTCACTGCGAAGTGAAAGGGTAGCGAAGAAGCGTGTTTAATATACGCCATAGCTGCGATATTGGTGATATTTTCGGACATAGCGACGTTAGATCGATTTACTATCAAGCAGGTACCGTACTGACAAATGTTAACAAAGAGAAAAGTTTATCATTCGATCGAATTCGATGGCATCTCCCCTGAAAAATATTTTCTTCTACTATATGCTCATATGTCGTCCATTGAATAGTTATCCCAATAAATGTTTTTCCCATACAGCCAGTATACTAATCCAACAAGGTTATACGGAGTATTAAATGGACATTCTGATTTTAGGTTTGAATCGTATTTGTGACTTTTCTATCAATACATTTAATTCAATTTAAGAAGATTATATTTAATTTATTATTAAATTTTCTCCGCGTGTTTGAATCATTTTTTCCTGACACGTTCAAAATTATTTTATTATTAGGATATTATACAGACCATAATAATGCTAACGATTTTAAAAGAAATGTATAATTGTTGGTTTAATGGTTATTGCACATCTATTATTTAGTTTATTATGTATTAATATTGTGTGTTAGATATACCATAAATGGGAAGCGCGTGACCAAACTAATGATATAGAGAATTGACTCACATCTTTCATTTCGTGTAATTGGTCTGCCTACAACTAATAATGATTTTTTAATTCTTCGAAATAAATTTAACATTGAGAATTAATTTCAGGAAATTCGTGAATCCACAATGAAACGTTCCTTTATACTTCCGCAGTAACATCTCAAACCGTGCTGAAAATACGATCAGCCCATCATGTTCTTCTCACTTGCCATATCTCGCGAATCTGGAAACTCATCAAGCATTTTGCAAGTTAGTCACATCATTTTCCCTCACTCTTGCGCTTTCCGAAAGACCGTCGTAACGACCGACGAGTGCCAAAGTCGATTCCATACCCTGCCCCCTCTCCTAGACATCCTTTTCCCTTCGTTTCCCCCATACTATTTCCAGTCTCCCAACACCCTTCCCCCAAACCCTAGGAGCATGCGACGCCGTCTAGAAAGTTTTGACGAACGCCGGGCGCGCTAACAGGGGCCCGGATTATGCTCCCAAGGATGTACACCAGCCTGTCGCGCCGATGGGAGCGTTTGTGGAGGTAGGTGGGAATGGGGGAGAGGGTAAAGAGTGACGTCGAGAAGTCGGAAAGGAGATAGGGAAATGCCTGAGTTCAGTAATTGGCGCCATCGCTTTTAGGTCACGCTTAGACCCCGTCCTCCCTGCAGCTGCGCTGCCATCGGCGCGAGCGCGCTTTGCCAGTTGGGATGTGGAGCGCCGAGATCGTCAAGGCAGATGAAGCGTGATGGTAGGGGAGGGAGCAGTAGTTCTTGCGTGACTGAGCCACGTCCTGGCTACTGACGTTCCATCTGACGAACGTCGATTCTGTTTCGTATAAGAGTTGCAGAGTATCTTTTTCGTCTTCTGGTTTTATACTCAGCTACATTATATTATTTTATTGGGTTACGTAAATAGATTACTAAGTATAAGAAAAGTAAATTTACCCAAATGTAGATCTGTATATTTCTACTTAGAGAGATAAGTAAAGTTTGGTTTTGCTATACTAACAAAACATAGTTACAAGAAACCTATCATTCATCATTATAATTAAATAAATAATAAATTTATTGACAAAAGCAGTTTCACACGCGGAGGACAATAAACTAATGTACTCTCCGGAAGGAAGAAAGGGATCATCCTATGAATTCCAGTCTGGACCCTGAGTCAGGCGGATTTCATATTCCAGAACTCTCTTGAGATAATTTCCTTATCTCAAGTTATAACAACACAATACCAACAAATTTGTATTTAATAAAACACAAAATAGTTATTTCACAAGAACGTATCATTATAAAACTGTAGATTATTCTAAAAATGATATTTATAAATCGTAACTATTAAAATAATACTAAATTTGAGAATAATTATTATGATTGACCGCCACCCATAGGCAAGAACACAGTAAGTCAAATAAATTTTAACCAATATATTTCAATTTAACAAATAAATTTGAAAGTTCGGGAATATAGACAAATTAACAGGTATATTTTGTATAATTTGGGAATAAAAATGTTGTCTTCAAAAGAAGAAAATCTATGAGAGTATTTTCTTCGCAATTCACTTTAAAGAACAAAACTGATATATCATTTCAGCAGAAATGTTTTATATATTTTATTTGGATGGAAGACTAATTGAAAATATTGTGTTGAACGGGAAACGTTGATGTCACATGTACAAAGTGGCCGGCATTTCTCAGATGGTAATATGTGTAAACGGATATAGAAAGACCGAATCACCTCTCCTTTCAAAATCAAACACGATTCAACAGTTTGCAGAGAATGAAACTTGTATATTCGTTTCTCCCTGTGTAAAATCTTTCCAAATAATTAAACTGAAAAATAACTACCTTTCATCTTTCGAAATAGTTTGTCCACTCTGGCAGTTCTTGGATCACGTAATTCTGTACAAGTAAAAATGGAATTCAATACGCATTCATTAAATTGATTATTATTAATATAATCACCCCACATAAACAAATGATTATGAGATAACTAGATGGAAATAAGTTTCTGTAATTACTTAACTATCAATATTGTTTCACTCGTTGCACGATTTTCATCAAAGATGAAATTAATTTGGTGAGACTGATATGCGATGAGATGGAGAAACTCAAGGCGTAACTAGGAATCAGAGTTAAGAAATATAGTGTTAATAGTAGTAGCACTATTGTTTCAGAAGTACTATACGTTTTTATTTGCTCATGATATAAGCTACCGTAGAAAATATTTCCGGAAATGGTGGGGCGCGAGAATAAAACTCATCACTCAACTATCCCAAATTGCCTCGTGCGTCTGGGGTTTCTATCTCCATTATCTCCTTTGTGCACGTTTACACCATTACTTTATGATGAGATTTACTGTTTTTCACATTTTAGCATGCAATCATTTGGTAGTTCAGAGGGCTTCAATTAAATTATTTTTACACTTTTGTTATTATCTCCATCTTTGAAAGTCCTGAAAATGTTTTAATTGATAATGATTTAGATTCCTTTTCTTTCTCTAGATAGTTAAATGAACTGTTGTGGGAAACCATCTATTTGCTGCATCCCCCTGTCCCTAAAATTTTGATAGTTGTGTAAAGGTACGTTCTTATAACGGTACAGTGCTGTAATTTAATTAATGAATTTTATAAACCACTTTTAAATTGTAAATAAAGTTGGTTTTATTTAAATTCAAGGAAATATTCCTAAAGCAACATCGACTAATTCATAAACCTTTTAGGACACGAACGTGTGAAACAAATAATAATAGAATCATTTGAGTAGGTTACACTTCTTAAAATTATAATTAAGGAAAATAATAATGGTTATGCGCAAGTACGATTGACACCAACACCAATGTCTTCGATACAGAAGATCAACGTCGTTAGATTCCTGTATAACCCTTACGACAATATGTCTTTGCAAACAACCCTGCCACCCTATCTCCTCTCTCAGATTCAAGTTACTCCTCCTGTACGCAGGAATGCGCTACCCCTTCCACTCTAGACGCACTCTGAGCACTAGCTATCGATTGGTGTGCCTGCATATAGGTCACTCCCATCCCTGCATCCTCCCGGGTCGGCCCCGGGTGCCGTCGCCAACCCTCGCCGTTCAACCCCCGAGTTATTGTTTTAGTCTCCGTCGCCATCACAGTTATTACCAACAAATCAGTAGAAATTTCCCCAAGGCAGAGATTTTTCATTTTCCTCTGTGTGTAGCCTTACATTTTCGATGTTACTGACGTTTTCGTCATCACATCCACATGATTGCATCCTATCCTTTGATCGCGCAGCGCATTTATTTAACAATGTTTTTATTTCACACACACACACACTAACATGTATGTGGTTTCCACTGTCACAGTGCTCTGTATTGTAAAGTTGTTTCCAGGTACGACACAGTTCATCTTCGTAAGTAACCGTTTGGCAGCAACTGCCTAGCAATAACATTTTCACCTGGCAGTCGTGCACCAATATGGAGAATCCACGCACTTTCATTTAACAATTAGTAATACTGCACCTTCGTAGCTAACGTTTCTGATAGCATTGTACTATCATCTAAACCTAACTAACTACTGTGACATCCATACCTATCTATAATCCTATCCAACATCATATACATGAAGGAGACCTCATGATTTGGTGTTTACGCCAGTATATGTACTCAACCTTGGAACGATTGTGAACATTAATTCTGTAGCCCCATCCTGGCCCGGGTTTTTCTCCGGTTTTCCTTCTGGTAGAGGCGTATTTTTTATGCAGGACCCATAGGCTCTTGCCAAGTGCAGCGTCTATTGAAATTATAAATCTCAAATTTAGAGTTATATTAATAGTTACGATTTATAAATAGTATTTTTCAAATAATCTATAGTTTATAATGATACGTACTTGTGAAATAACTTTGTTTTATTTGTTTTTGTTGAAATTTGTTATATTAATACAAATTCATTGGTATTATTTTAATATTATAAATCGTAGAAAACTACTTTTATTCTTATCGTAAGAGTGTGTTGAAATGTTAAATCCGCCTCTGCCTTAGGGCTTTTGAACGGAATTGATGGAATTCATTGCTTGCTTCCGGAGAGTAAATTAGTTTATTGTCCTTCTCGCGATCATACGAAGTTTGTAATTGTTATTTTGACAATACATTTATTCAACTTCATTATTATATCTGTAGAGATACATTGCAATCAGTTTCCATTTTCTAGAATCTGTGACATATGGCTTTCATCAATGAACTGCTGTTGTATCAATTGCCCTCACAATTATCAGCGACCCTTACATTTGGCAACAACTTTCCTGTGCTCTTATCCACTATAGCAACCATAAAAATTGCAAATTTTGGTGTGAGTTTTCGGTTGCCTTAGCTATCAAGACGTAATTTTTTGTAGTTGTGTTTCAGTATTATAAGTCTGCTCCACGTGTAACGAGTCATCACGCGTTACTAGTGGAGGGCAGAATCGGACATTGCTGATAATAATGGTAAATTTTCACATGCAGAAATAATTATGATATTCTGCAACTTCAATTAGTGCAGCCACAGAAAACAATATGACAGACATATTTTACTTTTAATAATAGTGTCTGTATGGTAACTTCTATTACAACTAGGTACAGTTGCCACTCTCAAAACTTCCGATGGAGGAATCCCACAGCACAGAGGAAATAGGTATCTGCCTCAGTAATTTGTCAGTCCTTGTCTCAGGTTGCGATTATTTCAACTCTGTGCTGTCACTGCAATATATTCGATAATCATTGCTTTCATTTTCCCCCATTTATTTTGATCTTAGATCCTAGGTCAAACTTTAACAATGTTGTAACCAAACCACACAAGCCTAAATGCGGTGTGAGTTTTGGTAGAAGCGTGATTCAACAGTGGGGAGGAGCAGTAGAAATGAGACGACTGCCGATCCCCACATAAACACCACAATTTCTATGCTAATTTTACCTCTGTCACCAGTCCAGTTTCCCTGACAATTAAACAAACGTGTAATAACAATAATTAAAAATTTAATACAAATTAAATTGAATTCTGAGTATTTAGAACTTGGACAAACTCTCAAAATTATAAATTCAAGTACAAAGTTGTTATTACGTAGTTAATTCCATCAGAAAACATTAATTATATACATATAAATTCAGTTGCTGACAATTACTTCGGAAAACCCACCTAGGTTATCCGAACATCCAAAATTACTTGTTAGCTTTCTCGAATAACGAAATTTTAACTGTTACATCACTCGCAACTAGTAGCAAGTGTATCTAGATTACCGCAGCAATCTCTTACAGAGGTGTGACGACCAATACTAGCCAGGTCATATCTCAAGTAACCTCCGGACTCAACCCACACTCAAATTCCCGAAGATCCTCAGTCTTTCCAATATATACGGAAGAGGGTGTCACGTGAGCAGCAGGCAACCACTCTTTGTCAGTGCCACAACGTGCACCCCACCCCCTTGTTCTTCCAACAGCCGTCCTGGGAACGCAATGACATCACCGAGAGTGGCGCGCAGCCGTTAACCCAAGCCAGGCACCCGAACGTGCCCCTCTTTGTCTGTCATTGTCTCTGCATGCGGCGAAAATTCCCCACTCATAAACATAGTATCAGTCTTTTCCTCTGTGTTCTGCCGACATTCCTCAATGGGGCCACGCCTCGGTCCAGACGAGAAAGTCTACATTCACAGAAATAGTATAATCCAAATGGAGAGACTAGCGCCGGTCACACGCTACAGCCTCTCCTCTGCGGCACACGGCGAAACTCTTCAATGGTGCTCCCACTCCAAGAAGTGAAAGGGTGCGGTCACAAAAATAACATAGTACAAACTGTCTGGGTTCTCATGTTACAAGTGTCATTACAGGATTTCGTTTTGATTTATTTCCATTTCTGAACTCTCTTTCCTTATCTATTGATATATTACTCTTTTTCTATTCTATCTCCTTGGCATCCCGAATAGTTCCAACTTTAATTTATTTTTAGAATACGTTACTAAATTTAGCTTCATCTTCTATTAATTTTTCCTTTTTGATTTTAGCTATCAAAAATCAGCTAAATTTCTAACAGATTAAATACGTATAGACATCTCTTAGAAATTTAGCTCGCTCCACGACAGAAAAATCACATTATCAAAGTACATGGTATTCATCTTCTTCATTCCTGCCACACAAACAATTTGCCTCTACATCCTTTCCAATCTTCAACATCCATTGCTTCCAATTGTAGTTTAGCTTTCAAGATATTGAATACTTTTTACTTAGACATGTAACGGTGAAAATTTTTACAATGATGTTCACATTGATCAATAAAATCAATAACAATTACTATTAAAGTGTACAATTTTAGTTACTGCTGTCATTATTTCCAGTTGTAAAATCAAACTCAAGTCCTTGGTACTGTTTTGCAAAAGAACGTTTCACAACGGGAACAAAGAATAACTGTTCCTTTTCTTGCTGTCACGAAATCATTTATCATAGGAAAGTCTAGACCATTCTTATTTGCAAGAAGTGGCTTCGTGGAGATATTAAGTATGAATTGAAGCAAAAGATGCAGTTGATATCAGTAGGGAAAGAGGTTTGTCGATTTGGAGAAGAATTGATTTGAGTTATGAAATGAACGGACGCAAGCGTAATGAAAAGTTCATGACCTGACAAAATTCAGGGTTTACATTGTGAACTGAGGGTGGTAGTGTATTCCAAATTAATTGCAAATATACAGATAAAAACAATTATTGTGTGTGGTGTAGAAGACGTCACATTCATCTCCCCTAATACACATGTGAATTGTAATGGTGAATGAGTGAACAAGTTCAGATTTTATTTCTTGTCTGATACATCTCGATGTGAATTATGAAGGTAACTCTTGTTCTGAATAATATGAACATTAGTAAAATATTCCCTACGAATCTATTTCATTGCTGATACCATCATTCACGGCCACCAATATCTATACCCAACAACCAACCACATCACTTGCGCCGATGGGTTACCTTCCGGGAGCCGTGAAAAGGCACGAGACCTCGGTGAGCTGTAGAATGTGCGTTTCGCGAGCTTTCGCATCGTTTTGTATACGAAATTAAATTTGGGTCGTCGCCTGCAGGCTGCTAACGCGCCAACATTGCCAGCACCACAAACCCCCACCTTCCACGCCACTCCTATTGCAATCCCTACCCGCGCTCTCCGTCACTGGCAAAGTCACCGTCATGAGCGCTAGTGTTACATTCCCCAGTGCAGCAGCAAAACGAAGCCATGTGGGGTTGCCAACACTTTGTTACGAAGGGGCAGGGGAGACTGATGCCTCGCAGGTGCGGTCTACGCCACGCATTGCGACAAATTCAAATTATAAAATAATGAAGAATAATTGAGTTGAAATCGTTTTGTTTCTGTTAATATGTTTTGTATGCAGCCACGCAACATATCCCTAAACACCCTGAATTACATGCAATACGATTTTATAATATAATATACAAACTTCGATTAACCGACACCGCCGGGACCAAGGACGCGACGATTAAGAGAATAGGTGGATGACACAAATACCTTTAGAAAATACCTTAACCTATTAATAACAATTAGTTGACTCTAATTTTAGTATAAACATACATTAAACACGTTTACAATATAAAAAGAATTGTATTCAATGACTACAAAAGATTTACAGTAGAGAAGTGATATATATTTAAAGTAATACATATGCATTATTTTGCGGTTTTAAAATGTTTATTAGTGTAGAGTCATGACGGCGCTTCACCAAATCACTTAATGACATCAGAGCATTCTGACACATATTTTTATTTTGCTTTCACAGTACTGACAATTAACAAAAACTGACTGTTAAATTGTGACTGTTAATCGAAGTTTTACTGTAAAAAAATTATAAGAGTATATTAAACATTTCAACTGGTTTTAAACAACTACTTTTATAAAATTAAATACGCAACCTCCAATTGATCCTTAATTGGAATCGATGGAATGGTGCCATTCTTGTTTCCGGAGAGTAATTTAGTTTTTTGTTCCCTCGTGGTTATAACCAGTTTGTTACTCCTTTTTGACAATAAAGGTTAATTATATATTTGACAGTTATTATAATTTATCAATAGTCTTTCAATTGAAATTGACTTTTATTATTTGCTTAATGTGAGGTTCATAATTTTTTTAATTTTCATGTGCCATGACCATTTACATTTTGATTCCAACGTCTTTCTGTTTCAAGATTTCAATAATCCAATAAAAAAGATATCATTTATATAAAAGGATCGACAGATAAGAATTATGGTAAAGAATATGGAAAAGAGAAAATTTTTAAAAGTATAATTCAAATCCAACACCATATGTATGCAGAATTATTTTTGATCGAGAAGTAATTCTCATACTATCTACATGAGATTTATTTATGGTTGTATGTATACTAGAGTTATAGAGTTTTAAATAATATTCAAAGTACTCATTTTGAACCATTAATTTGACTGTAGACTAAAATTGTCAAAAGCTGTAAAAATTACAAAAAGAAACTCACTGAATTAAACACTTATTTCTTCAGTTAGCTACCTCACTCAAATATCATATTCTAAATTAGTTCAGATAGTGGAAAAATAGTAAATACGAATATAACACCCATTTTTTATGAAATTTTAACACTCCATTGTCTGTTGTTTACTGCCATATCGTAAGGACACCCACACGCAAGAGAACCATGTAATTAATAAATGAATTTCATCCTTCCATTCTTCAATTATCGTATTGTTCTCGTCAGTGCATTGACAGTTTCTGACAAAAAACTTCATTGAGTATAATTGTATAACCCAAAGTATTCCCTATAATCATTCGATATTTTAAGGAACTGAGAGATAAGAAGAGAGCAGATAACGCATATCCCTACTTGAAAACAATTTATTTAACAATAGTTCACTTTATGTTTGTCTGATGTATGTAATAGAATCACTTGTGCTTTTTATTATAGACAACCAAAATGTCCCTTGTGACAACACACTTAAAATATCATTGTTCTATGTATCTCTGAAACAGTTTGACGTACATCTACGTAACATTCGCTCTCCTCATAGGAGACAATGTTTTGCATACGGATGGGATATTGTTATATTTTAACATGTTTACATCGTTTTTTATCAAGACAAGAAAATTTCTAGTGAATATCAGTTCTGAAGAAGAGAGTAAACTCATTCTCGAAACGTAAACACCACGCCCTTGATGTCTTGCTGAAAGAATAAAAATAAAATGAACTAAGTCTATACTGTTACTCAAGTGTTACCTCGACATTTAATTCCTTAGTTCATTCCCTACATCTTTCAAAAAATTAAAAAGTGTTTGTATATAAATTTTGGTTGTCTATAATAAGAAGCACAAGTGATTCTATTACAATTTATTTAACCCAAATTGATTAATTTGAGGAATTGCAGTATCTGCAGCTTTAGGAACAAAGGCGTGCAACTGTTCCTAATTGATTTATAATTCCACATCTCGTTACTCACCCATCCTCTTTTCTTTGCGTTCGTGCGTGCGTTCGCGAGCGCGCGCCAGAATACATTTTGGCAAAATGTCAGCCATTTGTGGACGCACATAATTCAGGAAGGAAGTTTGATGACAGATGCGCTCCGGGAGTGAGGAGACATCCAATGGCTAATGATTCATGACACCCGCCGCACTGCCAGCTTCATGACTTTTGCCGCTGACTGATGATGGTCACTGCATAGCGACAAGGTACGTTATCATTTGAATAACTGGGTAGCACTGCTGAGGGAAACGCAATGGTTTCGGACATAAGCTATCACGACGAGGGTTCGCGCGAACGATGCTGATGACGGAAGTTTGGATTGGGATGTGGCTGCGGTGTCAAGTTGTGAGGTGTTATCGCTTTACTCCCTGTTGAAAGGATTGAATTATTATGGTGTATTTTGAGAATAGAAATGGATGGAACTACCTTTAATTATTGTCTACGGAGAGAGTAAAGTAAAAATCTCAAATTTTGTGTTATTTTAATATTTTATAAAAAATATTTTCCGAATAATCTATAGTTGGATTATAATACGTACTTGTGAATTTTTTTTTTAGTTTAATACAAATTTGTTTGTAATCTAATATTATAGCACGTAGCTAACGTTTCATTCTTATCCGAGAAGTGTGCTAAAATTTTCTATCCGCCTTCGGGCCTTTGATCAGGATTAATGGGATGGTTCCTTTCATGCTTCCGGAGAGTACATTAGTTTATTGTCCTCCACCTGGTCATACGCAGTTTGTACTGCTTTTTTAACCATAAATTTATTATTATTACTTTCTGTATATTTATTAATATTAAAATAAATGTTCCGTGAAATAGAAAAGTTTAAAAACATGTTATGAGAATTTCATAAACCATTTTTGTACTCCTGGGATAAGTTTAAAGAGCTTTGAAATGTTTTCACGTTTCATGAAATCTATGAATTTTTGTCTTCTAGACAATACACAAATTCGTGCCTAAAAAGTGCAAAAAGAAATATTGTTTCGCTCAGTACTATCCCTGTGATATGAACTACTATTATCTGAAGATATTTCTACGAAATATGTTTTTCCTTTCTCCAGTGAAACATTTCATATTATTTCACTCTGTTTCGTCCCAATAAAAATACTATAACTCTTCGCAATTTGAAGAAATAAACCTAGAAAAATTAAAAAATTGCTTACGAATACAAATTAAATACATAGTTTGGTTCATTACCAATTTAGAAAAACATTCCATTAGAGACATTTGAATTGGTTTGTGTTTGAACAAGATAGGTAATAAAAATTTTAATTGTTTCAAAGACATTAATATATTTCCAGAAATGGACTCTTACGTGAGTCAAGGGAATTGGGTAACCTGTGTCGTGACATCGCATTATATGATGGGAGTCATAAACATTTTTTTAATATTCAAACGCACGAAACGTACGTTAGAATTTAAAACGCACTGTACGAAAAGCAATATACGAAAACGTACGAAATACGTTCTTTTTGTGGATTTTATGGGATGAAGAAAAGTGTCATATATGATAATTGTATCTCAGAAAACATTGTTACTTTCGAAATACTCATTTAAAAAATATTTGTTACATCACTTTAAAACTGAAAGTGTACAAACATTTAGCGACCATTAAAGTACACTTGCTTTTTAGGTGTAAGAAAGAAATATTTGCATTGTTTATTTTTATAGTAGTCAGATAATAAACCGTCATGTATACCAAGATCGATATAGTTGATTCACTAATACCACTGTTCAATGGAAGACAAAAATAACATAATTAGCTTAACACGAGCATTATCTCCATATATAAAAATATTAATATATAAATATTAATCATTTTCCCTAATATATTCTTACTGTATGATTACTCAGACGAAAATGTTTTTAGGGGTTTTTACTTAAATGGACTTAGTTTTAACGTTTCTATGATATTAAAACTATCACGAAAAATTGAGACTCAGGTACGAGTACAAGGTGGTGAGAACATTATGTAATGTACATTCTTCATGAAGATTCCTTTACTGATATTGAATAAACACTGAAAAAATGTTTCGATACCTTTAAAAGTTGACTTAAATTCGCGCAAACATTTTTAAGAATAATTTAAAACCATATTAAGTAAATTTTATTCCACGTATACTTTTCATGTAGAAGGTATTGACGATAAATTCGGTTGGAAGCACGTGACACCCGCGTAGTGTATTGAACACTTAGCACACCTTTCCAATGAAACCCAAACGAAGTGTCGCCGAAGTAATTAACGACTTATTCCATTCCTTCACCTTCCGCTCTCAAGTCTTCTGTGCGACCTGCGTTTACCTTGTTACTCCAGAACGGCTTTACCTTCACTTCGAGCGTGTTCGATGTTTTAAACGTGATTGCGGAAGCTTCTAGCATAGGCACTTGCCGACAAACTCATTTTCAACTCCACGTCAAATTTTTAATTAGTATTAGCAGCGTAATGTATGTTTGTTGTAGAGGTATGTATGTAACGAGGTGTATGTAAATGGACTTAGAAAACTAAGAACAGAATAGAAGAATACCTATTATCAAGGACATCTTAAAGAATAAGCGTTTTAAGTTAAAAAGTGAAATAACCATTAACTTCGTAATTATCTAATGAATTAATTTTAAAATATTTTTCGGCTTCGTTGTAGACACCATAATTGTAACAATATTACTTAGACTTTTGTTGCTGAACTTTTATTATATCATAATTTCCCAGAATAATGAAATGATCGGATATTTTGAAGATATAAATAAAAATTTCCAAATAAAGCATACAGTTATCTTGATTTTATTACATTTCAATACAAGACTACGTACGGAAATGTTGTTAATTTGATGGAGATAACGATTAAATAGAAAAAATTTTAAGTTTTTTTACTTACCGATTCCATTTTAGAATTATTCAAGAACACCATTCCTAAATGATACTCTTAATTATGTATTCTCAAAAGACTCAGTGATAAAAATTATCAGTCTCATTCAGTAAGAAAATGAATCATCTTCTATGATTCCCGTCATGGTTTTGAGACGGTATTCATGACTATGTTAATATGGACGTAATAGCAAATAGATGGAATTTCAAAAGAAACACTATGTGTGCGCTTACACTGATACTTGAAACATCTGTGTTATATATCTGCTGATGTTTGCTCATCAACTTCATCTTTGCTATCTATGACAGGAATATAATTTCCCAAGTCCAATGTTTTTGTGTCAGTTAAGATGACGGATCCATCTATCAGAGATGTCACTTCTTAACACATTTTTATGTTATCATCTTTCTTTCCTAAGAGTGCACCAAAAATTTGATCTAGTGTTAATATTATATCATTTTCAATAAAATAACTTACCACGTATTTTACTTCTCACATAATAGTAAATTGGTTCCAAATAATTTGAGTGAATCGGGAGCATGAATTAATCATATATATTTTGTGTTATTTTTTAATAGTTGTGTTTTCAATTATTTCTTTTTATTAAAATTTATACACAGTCAGAGTATTGCCCACCTTTGTAGTGAGAACCAAGCGCTTCTATACTGATTCTAATTCAACTCACCCCAAAACGTAGGGTTCGGACAGGTGAGATGACTGAAATTAAGACGAACTTAATGAGACACCATCGCCAAAGAATTACACCTACCAAGTACTTCTATAGTTGGATACCCAAATTTCGTGACTATCATAATCGAGGTTGATACTGTGTTGCATTTACCTATTATTTTAACTAAAACTTTCCAGATCATTCTGCAAACTTGCATTATTTCCTTTCGGTTATTCGTGAACTTAAATATCATCGAGACCCTCTCTCCTTGGCATAAGAACACCACTCCACCCCTAGGAATGTTAAGGATATCTCAATGCCCCTTCCCCGTCATTAGTTCTGAACTTGTACTTAAACGGTATCGTGTCACAATTCATATAAACAGCCCCGAACAATAATCAATCGAAACTAATACCGGACGTTTCTTAAATTATTTTTATACTTTATTACGCTAAATTAAAACCACATTAAAACCTAATATTTTTCCATGATAAAATAAGAGTACTTGAATCATTTTTGTTCGTAAATATACCGTACCCTCAACGATACCCAAACATATTCGTAAATCAACTCTCAGCGTATCCTTACCGTCACACATCAAGTTCAAATACATTCTTAAACGAACCTTTTACTCACATCTCAACGAGACTGTCAGCTCGTGAAGTTTAAATGTGCCTATCAGCCTTCTAATGCATAACGTCCTATGACCATCAACCTTTCCTTTACCTCCGTCCGTCGCCTCAGCCCCTTCTCACCACCCCAGGACGTCACCCGCTCGACAGCGACTGATGAGAGCTCACCAATTCGATTTGCGTCAATTTCGTTCGAGATGAGCGTATTCATCACCAGCACACTCTAGCGGAAGGGGCGAGAAGTAATGCGGGAATGAGGAAAGTAGCGAAGAAAGATAAAAAAAGAGAGAAGGCTGACCCTGGTTGCAGACAGGGAACTTCAGCGCTGCTGGTTAAGGAGTTCAAGAGTACGGAGACGCGATCGTATCAGTACGATTGAATTGAACTGTCCTAATGCAAATTTACGTGATGTACAGACCCTGCGCATTTACTAGACCAGTAAAATTAGGATACGGGTGATAATTATGTTTTGGTATTATGCGCGTATGATACAACAAATATGGTATAGTTCTAATCTCCACTTTGCAGAAGGAGCACAAATGTATTAGTTGTCTTTAACTTGCGAAGTAAATGTTATTTTTTCACTTGTGCAAAATAAATGAACTTAAATGTCAATATTTCAGTGTTATTCCTAAAATCTGCAAGGATGTCTTAAGTGACAAATTTTTGTAAAGAAATTAACTATTTATCGATTTAATTTTTCATTTCATTGTCGCATTAGACTCCCTACTTAGAGTGGAATTGAGAATCTTGATTCTTAAGCGCTGATAATAAATTAGTTTGCTCAATTCCTGACTTAAAAAAAACAGTGAATTCTACAGACAAAAAAACATGAACATCCATGAACTTCCAATCCTACTAAAAACAAGAAAATGAAATTATCTCCTGACAAAATATGATGTAAAAATGAGACTCGTAGTTCATCCATCAACTTTCATTGTATTAATTAGTTATTGGTAAAAGTAGTCTTAAATCTAATAAGTTACAGCAGATTTATAGAAAAATACAAGAGATCCATACATATATTTATTGTTCGCTTACTTAAATATGTAAATTGCTTTCAGCTTTATTGAATATATAGTTTGCTTTAATCGTCTACCTTTTTCTCCTCCAGATTCTTATTTCTTGCCAGATATCATTTAATCTTGTATTCAATTCGGTTATTTTGGTCAAATTGATGTAACACTGTCGTGATTGCGTGTAAATTAATTCACTTACACTTTGTCACACTCAGTTTTGATATCCACTTTTTGTCATAAATTCATGAAACTATGAAAGACAAACGGTCTGGGTGTATTTGGTAGACAGTTATGAAGGGCGAAGGGGTGGTTTAATGGTTAACACTCCTGCGATTAATGTTTATTATATAATGTTTATAAAATTTATTTTATAATGTATAATTATATACTTATAAATAATATGTGTGTATATGTGAAAGGCATAGTCTATTTGTTGAGATTTTTTAAGACTTTAACTCTTTTAAGAGTTAAGGGCCTCAATAAATGAAACATAATTTAAAATAATATTCATTTTAAAAACACAATTTTTAATAATCAAATCAGTGTCACAAAAATATCAAATGTTCTCCAGAGATGCAAAGCGCGCATTGAACGTTACTTTACCTGTAAATGAGTTTGCAGTAAACAAAATCAAACCTTTGTCACATAAAATTTTCTTGAAAGTCCTAAGCTCGCTTTGAATGTTACGTAGTCTGTAAATGATTACAAAATCAAACCTTGTGTGCCTTGTGTGCCAGTTTTTCTTTTCTATTACATATCAAGACCAGAGATACACATCCCACCCCCAAAAGAAATCAGCAGGAATAATGATTTAACAAAATTGATTACAACCAGCATAAGTCTTTTTCCATACGTAATTACCTTAGCTCATTTCCAGCATTCGTGTCCCACCAATCCTCCATGTTCGTATCCCCGTCGTCACTTCGCCTAGGAACCCACTTTACGATCTTCAATAAGCTTGCTGCCCCACCTCCATTCCTAGCTTAATCCCAAACGCCTCCCACTTCTCCCACTGTTGATACTGTTACCTGGATTACACGCAACGCCTAAAGTATCCGACGTCATAACTTAAGTGAAATGGGGCGCCGGGTTCCTCTGGCTCGCTTTCACTAATAATGCGGCTAACTGTTTGATTTAGATGCTCGGAGTCCTAACCTAGCTCCATAGGCGAGTCGCCTCGCTACTGTCTGAGAGAGAACACAGGGTCCCACCTCCAAATGTCACCAATGAACTCATATTTACGACATTGTAAAGATCAGAGGGATTCCACTTTGCTTTTACTTCTTGACAGCTTTCTCGTAAACATTAATAGTATTCTGCAGTCCAGATATTCGCTTTTGCTTTCTGATCATACATATTTTTGTATAAAAAGATTTGTAATAGTCAACAACATTCAAAACGTTAACATATTTCATAACTGAAACTCGGGAAATAAATTTTTGATATTTCATGTTGTGAATCTCGTTCCCTAAACAAATTCATCTAGCATGCTCGGAAACCCAACTGACTTAACGAATTGGTTGCTGCACGATTTCTATGAGGATTATAGGGAATACAATATTATGCCTTAAATTTATTTTTCAATAAACTAAACTGCATTACCCTAATTATAAATAACTAAATAAACTTTATTGTCAAAACAGCAGTTACAAACTGCAAATGACCACGTGGAGGACAATAAACTAATTTACTCTCCGGAAGCAAGCAAGGGACCATCCCATCAATTCCGACCAAGGACCCTAAGGCAGAGACGGATTTAATATTTCAACACACTCTTAAAAATAGAATTTGTTTGGTATGTGTTATAGTATTAACATAATAACAACAAATTTGTATTTACTAAGACCCAAAAAAATAATTTCAAAAGTACGTATTATTATCAAACTATAGATTAGTTTCAAGGTATTGATGACAAATTGTAACTATTAAATAACACTGGATTCGAGATTTATTATTTCAATAGATGCCGCCCCTAGGCATGAGCCTTGCGAGTTCTATAAAAAATCCGCACATACCCTAAGGAAAACCGAAAAAAAACATGGGTCAGGATAAAAGACGTTATATGTTTATTGAAATTTTGCGTTTCAAATGAGAAACTGGTGATTTATTTGAGTGATAACCAGTTGTTTTAAGTTGAACTTACTCAGAGTTGACATTGGTCTCTTCTCAGTTGTTTTACACATTTTCAAGTAATTTTTAGATGTCACCAAAAACTACTCTGCAATATTCCCTCTCTTTTTGTGTAATATAGGATTGTTTTTTTTAATTCATATTTTTTATAAAAAGTAAATTAATCATCTGAAATATATGAAAAGAAATTTATTTTTATTGTATTGTGTGACTCAGTGGTGCTCCTAAATAAAAAGTATTTGCGCTACCAAGAACTACGATAGGAGGCACGTAATTTGTTCAAGAATATTTACATCACTTCTCATAAACAAATTCTACGATATATTTCATATTACTTATAAATGTATCTATTAAAAAAATGATTTTGTATTAACAAAATAATTCAAGGTAGGATCACGAAAAGTTTATTATACTATTTTTACTGGTTATAAATTGTTAATAGATAATAGTTGTATTCACCTTAATTTGGGAATGTTTTTCTTCCAAAAATATTGTAATAGAATTTCCAAAATTTATTATTGTTGACAAAATATATTAATTATTATTTCTTATTTTATAAATAAATACATTAAAATGATATATTTGTGGTGTTGAAATGTCCCTGTTCCGGCTCTTCAAGCTATTAAGACAAAACGAAGAGTGTATCTGATCCGAAAATTGATTTTGTGTTATAGCGTATTTCTTCAAACTCATACTTTGAAATTTATTTTAGTTGGAAGTGCCTATCGATTTCTTTTTAGAAAGGATGTGTAATATATGTAGTGTATTCATTTATTTATGTATAAACAGCGCACTCACTTTGATGTCGTACCGCAACCTAAGTTTTGTGAACTTTCCTCTGTAAACTGGATACTGAGGTTAGGTGAAGGACTTTTTTATTGTATCTTGAAATATACATTTATTCATTCACTTTTTCTATTTAAAAAAAACGTGACTACTAATTTTTTTCTTTTTTGAAGTCTACTTCTTTGCAGACAAAAATACAAAGGACTTTATTAAGATTAGAGACAAATCTCACCTTCTCCGGGCCACGTTTATTTCCATATTCATTCAACAAGCGGATTTTGAGACAAAAGGAGAAAGACACATCAGGTCTGCATGACACTGGCAGAATCTCGAGTCAAGTGCAGAGGTCAGCAGTAAACTTGAGTATAATGACGAAGTACTTGTGATATCATCTTCAGATTACTACTCGGTAGTAAAAGTCCGCAAAATCCGGACATGTATGATGTTCGTTTACATGGCGAGGTTTTTTAACGTTCTAGGAGCTATGTATCTTTTATGAAGCACTTTTTAATATATTATCTTTCACCTATATTGTATCTTTCACGATAATTTTAAAAGAAAATGATATAATATAAAATGCTGAAATTTTGTGTTTGTGCTGTTGTGTACTACTCAGAAAATTACTTTTTTCCCTCTGATACAACATTATATGTTAAAAACATACATTTAGAAAACATTTTTCTGTAAAATGAATATTAATAAACATTGAGTGAGTAATAATTAATGTAGATGCTTATTGTTGTCTGAGAGTATTGATAATTAAGTAATGTAATTCTAAAAGCATATTTTTCTCAGAATATTTTAAATGTCAGTTCTTTAATATTCTGGTACGCAGCGCCATGGTGTGAGGATGTCATCCGTCAACAACGGAATTTTTTAATCTTTTCGAAACAGGTTTTTACTTGAATTGACATTTGCAACTCTGTCACGTTTGACATCCATTTGTCCAACAAAATTCATTCTCTCTGTCCTTCATCATTGACTTCCTTTTCAGGGAACGTGAGTTGGCTCTCTAATGTTCTGCGGGTTAATTACTCAGACTCGAAGTATAATGTCGGTCTGTGTGCACCGGGACGTGATTGAAATCTCGTGCCTAATGTTGATTCCGTCACCTTACCCTTTAGACACTTTCCACCAAGTTTGCGTCTCTGCGTTCAGTGTTTGAGGTTTTATAAAGGAGAAGAGAAAGAAACTACTTCGCAAAGAGGCCATCAGTGTTATAAACTTTTCAAGTTCAATTACGTGGAAAGTAATGTTATACTAAAACATATTTTTTTTATATTAAGGTAATTTTTTACTTCCTCATACACGTAGTTTATGAAAAGTTTTGTAATCATGAAAAAATTCGAAAGCGAGACGGAAATATCCGTTATGGCGATCCCTAATTGTGAAAAACTGGTTTTTGGCATAACGTCCGTCCGTCCGTTTGTGCGCAGCGATTCTGAGTAATCGGCTGAATCAATTTAATTCGCATTTCGTATTTAGGGAAGAATATACTTGTTGTCGATACTAGTGCTCTATTTTTTTTTACTTTAAGACAATAGGTACTTCACATGAAGATCAATACTTTTTTTAATGTTTCTCAAAAACGGCTCCTACGATTTTGCTTAAACTTCGTGCACGTACAGTACAATTAGTATGCATTACATCCGCATTAGTGGTATTTCGCTTGCTAGTTTGGTATAGACACGATAAAATAATTTATGTCTGCTACACTTACAAATTACGTTACTGTTTCAATAAGCCTGGTTAATATTTAGCAGTGTAAATGGACCAAGCATACGGAGAATACACTTTTCGTAAACTGAAATAAAAGATATGATAATGATAAAATGCATATGAGGAAAGCAAACTATAGATGGTTGGTTCTCATTGAAATTATAAATACAAGTGCATGTTTAATTTCTACCTAACGATTTTAATTAAATTTTTTCTTTTCGATTTAAAAGAAAACAGGGTCATATCAACTCTTCATCATTCCGTCATAGAAAAAACCATCGCTGATGTCAGCTAGTCAACGTTTTTCCTTCATTACATGGATCACATTGTATGTTACAATGTCATAGACTCAGTCAAGTATTTAATCTCTACCAAGATCCTGGTGAATACTAAATGGATTTGACAACCATTGTTTCATCGTTTCTCGTTCCTAATACTAGATCAGGACGCAAGCTGGGCAACAAATAATGATATTTTTTCTGTCATCTACCTCTGTCTTAACCTCTTTGCTTCCTGTTGATCGCACAAGATGAAAGAAGAAATAGAATACACCCACCTCATTACTCCAAGAGACCGAACCATTGCTACCAACCTTTACATCTCAAGTCAGCAACAGACTGGTGGACGCAGCTGATGAAAGGAGTACGACAGCGTGGATTCGATTGAGGAGAAGCGGCACCCTTCACGAAGTCGATTTCAATCTTTTGGATATCGGCATCCCTTCTGATCCGTTCTTTCATTATCCTCTGCGGCAGCGGAGGCGCTCTGGGTGGAGAAGGCGCGTTTGAAGCAGCTTCCACGCTTTGTGTTTGATGATTGCCCTTCCGCCATACAAAAGACGGAAAGTTGAACAGAAGACAGGCAACCTCTCGAGCTCTACTGCAACTGTTTCCTGACGACTAGAGGTACGAGCAGCAAAGCATGGTATGTGCTTAGGTTTTGTAACGAAGGGGGCTTCAAAAGGGTGCAGTTCATTTTGTTTTGTGTGACGATTCATTTAATCACCATCGAAAAAAAAAACGATTTTTGGGATCAACTATGGAAAATATTTTGAGTTGTGGTAATGGTATCTGTAATTATTATAATCTTAGATTATACATGTTTACAATCTCTTGTAAACAAATTACTGTATTTCACGAAGTTTAATCCAGACGTTTGGACTTCATTAGGTGTTTACAACAATAATGCTGTATTCTAGTATCATACAGCATATCATTTCTGTTATATTGTTTTATGTCTTATTTTGTGCATCATATAATTTCATTCATGGCATGTTAAAAATCCTAGCGGAAGTGTTATGGGGTGAAATACAGCAATTTATATATAAAAGGACATTTTTGTAATTTATCGGGATAATATTTTTCTATGAAAAATTCTTCTTTGTATAAACTATATTAATTGAGATATAGCTAATGTTTTAAAAAATGTGGAAACAATAAAATAACCCAAATAACGTTTTTAGATTTCTCTATTATTCTGCGTTACCACGGTTTACTTCGATTATCTGGGATATATTTTGAAGAAATTTAGACTAATGTCGAGTTTCAGTAGAATAGGATTTCATATCATTGAATTCCAAAATTTGAACACATTGTCAAAGAAAATAACGTAATTTGGTATTGTTCACTCATTATATGAGAAATAATTTCTTGTCATTTGAGACGTTTTGAGATTTTGGGGATATTTCCTTTGACCTGTAACTACTATATCTTGTACTTCTACGTGTGACAGAATCTTGTGACCTTGTGTGGGTAGATTTTTGTTAGAGTTCAAATTGTGTAGAAGGGACCGCTTCTGTTAGATAAATCTAACCCTACCATGGGACTTTCCATACATTTGAAGTAAGTTCTATGCAAGGAAACGAGTAAACTGCTATACTAAAAGGAACTGAGCTACTGTGGTAATATTACCTCTTATGTGACATTACTTCTCGGTACCTTCAGCTTATAAGTAGTATCGTTGTGAGTTACTCTTATTTCTCCTCCTTAAATACATTTACTTAAAATTTGTGAGTGTTCATCATATTACAAATAAATTATACTGATTCATAATTAGTCACTTAAACAATTATAAACTGTTTACATAAAACATTTAATTTATAGATCTATTTTACATGTATTCATTGTTTCTAAAAATGAATGAAAATTCTCTTAACGCGTGTTTCATTAGCATATTCTGAGTTTTTTTATGAAGTTGATGTTTATTGCAGTGGTAGTTTTAGTGCTTGTTCATTCATATTTTCCGCTTTAAATATAAATTGAACGTGCGCTATTTCCGCGTTACGCAGTTTCCTCTCATTCACAGTAGAATTTCTTAACTTAGAAGATGAGTGGAAATTGTTTTCACATATAGTCAGTTTTCCACTCCATTTAGCCTTTTAACTTTATTGCCAAACAACCAGTAGTAAACTGCGTATGACAACGTGGAGGGAAATAAACTAAATTACTCTTCGGAAACACGCAGGGAACCAACGCATCAATCGAGAGCGAAGGCCCAAGAGCAGTGGCGGATTTGATATTTTTAAAAGAAATTATTTAATAAATACGTACCGTTATCTATTCATTATTACAAAATAAATTGTAGATATTTATGCAGCAAGCATTCGAGATAAATAAAACAAAGTTATTAATGCCATTCTCGCCCAAGGAAAATCCGCCTCTACCCGGAGGAAAACCTGAGAAAAACCAGGACAAGAATGGGTTTTTATTGTTCTGGACTTGTGTTTAACTTATGAACACATCCCGTTGTCATACTGTTAAATATATTGGCACATTAAAATGTACCACTCTACTATAATATAATGAAATATAATCCGATATATTATGGTAATTCTCAAAATATTAATTCTCAGAGTAACGAGTTTTCTATTGAAATGGATCATCGCATGTGGTTGAAACTGTTCATATATCGTTTACCACGTTCATTCATTATCACACATATTACTTTCATAACATTTTACGGTTTTGTCTATTCCACATTAAAAACAACTTAATGGAGCTATTTTTAACAATTAGCTTAAGAGAGTGAATGTCAGATGTATGGACTACATTGATTTATTTGATGTTTCATATTCGATGTTACATTTTTAAATGATTTTTTTAAATGATCCATAATTTTTTATTGTTACGATCCCCTCTTGTAATACATTTTAATTGGAAGGGAAAAATTAAACATACAAAGTAATTACCATATAAGCCTTATTACGAATGCATATTGAGAAGTAATTAATGAGTGCTACTTAGGTTGAGTAGTAAAATTTTACAAATTTCATGATCTACCCCAAAATGAAGTAGTTATGAAAATAAATATTTTTTAAAATTGTTATAATCAGTACGATCTACAACTGCACACCCACGAGAATAAAGTAACCAATTTTTTTTATATTCATGAAAAATAAGGATCATGCTCACAAAATATATTTTACACGTGGAAAGCAATATTCAACATTTGATGCATGCCATTTAATTTTGAGAAAATAACAGATGAACGTATCTAATCTCTCATGCAGACATCTTTCCACTCCGAATAACAATTCAATTACGAAACGCGTCCTTTAAAGTTTGCATTTCGTTACTCCCTTTCTTCGCCGTTCACTTGTTTCCTGAACTCAATTCAATTTATATGTTGAGGGTCGAGAATCTCGTATCTGTAGTTGTTTTCGGTTGGACGCGCTTCCTTTTCTCCGTTTCCGGTTGATGACATAGCAGAATGATGCTCCTTCAAGCTCGCAACACCCATTTCATTCATTCGAGTCCTGAAATAATAGAAACAAAAATGAGGTCAGCATTTGCACTAAAAAATAACTCCCTGAGCATATTGGATAATGAATGTTATAACTTGCAACGTGATCCAAGGTTAGATATATCTGTCAAAGAAAATAAATTCTGCGAACTATAGGTAAAGTCGGTGTATGTGAATTTTGTGATAAACCATGTCTTTGACTAATCTTCAGTATTCAAAATGTAGTTTGGTGTGTATTGTACGAAATAGTACATAAACTGGACCGTGTAAAGCGGACCCAAGACAATGACTTAGCCTAACACCATGGTAAGATCTCCCGGTTTTCCTTGTCCGTGAGAAAAATATTAAATATTTCGCTATGCTGTTCCTCTGTCGCTGTTTATTCATTATGTATTAAATATTGTATTATCTTTTTACGTGCTCCGAGTAAGTGTGTGAAAAATAAATATTGTTCCATTAAAATATCAATATCTCTGCACCTGAAAAAGATAAAAATAATTTGGGATCAGCCACATCTCACCATATATCATAGTGAAAACCAAATTCCGCTCTCCTTATTAGTTTTGGAGATATTTGCTATAAGGTTTTTTTTCTGACTCAATCTGTATTTTGTGCATATAGACTAAGCGAGTTTAAACATTTGATTCAAATATTATTTGTCCGTCTTTTCATTCCTACTTAGAAATGCGGTGTTGGAAAATAAACAGAGTATGTGTTGGCGTCAGTGAAGTGACAAAGCGACATCGATGGTTGATTGTGGGGGGGGGGGGGAAGATGGGGGGGGAGCTCCCCGTGATGAAGCGGAAGGGGACACCTCCGATCTCCCTCTAATCGGTTTAGCAACCGCATCGGTTATGGTCAATCAGTCTCTGGAAGTTGAGCACACAACCCGCTGCTTCTGGACCGGCACAAACAACCTTTCTTGATTACAACTCACTACGCTTCTGTTACATTATTCTTGTGAGGAATTTATTTAGGTTCTTTTCCAGTAGAGTTGCATCACTCCATGGTGAAGTGATCTTAAAATTTATATCGATCAGATAATAAAAGGTTTCCGCTTTTCTTTTAAATTTAGCATGTATAATGCGATGTTAAACGACGATACACAATATTAATATTTGTAAAATGTAGTTTGTTTTACACTGACCGAATTCAAATGAAGAGGTCTCCCTCACGTTTTGTGGTATCTTTAGGTTAAAAATGTTGAAAGTGGCGGTAAAATTAGTAAACTTTACCAGTGAGTTTTCCGCTCAAAACATTCAAGTTTAAAACAAACCATCCCGTACAATATAAATTTCCTTAATAGTTTGGAAACATATTTTCAAGTATATATAAATTTAATGAATTTACATATACTACATTATGATTAAAAAGAAATAAATTCGAGAAATTCCGAAAAAAATATTGTTTTTAAATTGAAACATTATATTCTTTGTAGGAGTTTTTTAAAATATAGGAAATATATTGCAATGACAGGTAGTTTTTGAGCCCGTGTTCGATAAGTAACTTGATCGTTCATTGTAAACGTTCACTCATGCATTTATTCATTCGTTCAGAAATTTCTTATATGACAATAATTTTATAAGCATTTTAAGAAAATTTTACTTACATATTTCAATTGAAGGGTGTAAACATCTGAAATTATACACTTTCATTTATATACAATATTTGAAAAATTAACTGAAAATTATTTAATATAAATTTTAGGTGAAATTCCATGTACAGCTAGGATGAGGTGACGGGGTTCGAAAGACCTGAAATGTACAGTCAATTGTAGAAAATGAGGAAGATAGATGAGGTGTGGTTAAACGCTGAACATGCCAACATAACAGTTTAATGACATGAAACAAGCTGAAATTCTGGTGAGGTACTGGGATGCGGTGAGACGATTCGCTCCTTGAAAGAGTCGGCCTTGATGGTGTTGGGTTGATGTCGAGTTGAACGGCTGGAGTGCAGTTCGCGGCCAACTATGCTGCGGTGTGTGGAGCAATTTGACCGTCTTGTGGGCAGATTACATGTTGTTACGGTCACGGTATCCTGGTTGACCGGTGTTGTAAGGTGCGGTTAGGATATCTGACCATAGAAGTTGTGGCATGGCGCCAGATGAGAAGTGATAAGTTGAGTTGATATGTTGACTGTTGAGGTGACGTGCAGCAAGTGAGCGAGTGTCCACATGTTGGGTCTCGCTTCGGATTAGCGCAGCAGCGATTCGAGTGAGTTGCAGCAAGTGAGCGAGTGTCCACGTGTTGGGGCTTGCTTATAGGTTGCGCGCTGTCGGCGCGATCGATCTATAGCGAGACGTCGTGACGTTACAGGTTGACCGTATCGACTGTACCTAGTCCAAATGGGTAGCACGTAATGTCAAGTTATTGTGGATTGTTCTGGCGAGGAAATGCAACCTCATGGACAACTCCAGGATAATTAATAACAGGTTCGTTTGTGAATTAGGTAGTACTATGTCCAACAATTTTATTCGCCCTTTTTTAAACTTAAAGGCGTAAATTTTGAATGGACGTATGAGATTGGAAGAAATTGTTAATGGAAGCTCAACAATTGAGAGATGTCACTCAATTGGCACAAAGAACATATAGTCTACAGATTGTTAACTTGTCTAATGGTACGATATTTAAAAAATGCTTGAGCATTATTATGAAAAACATAATTTACATTTAAAATGAAGTATATATTATAAACGGTCTTTCAATAATGTTTACAATTTTATTGTTGTAATTACTTATTTTAATTTAATCTTTAAACATTTAGAGTGCATTAATTACGAGTGCACGATACTATATAAACTAACAAAACGTGTATTTTCCAATTATTGATTTTTTATGTGTGTACACGCACAACAAACTTACTAATAACTTCAAATTATTACCTTAATATTTACGTATTAAAGTTTCACTTAAAAAACACGTTATTCAGACATTTTATCAGATGAAAATATTCAGTCAACTGGGTCATCTCTGAAACTCACACTCTTTGTGCAAGGTTAGTCACACATCTCAATTGTTGGCTTTTAGTGGAAAATTTCCTCTAACACCTTAGGTCTATTCAAATTCCACGTTATGGAGTTAAAAAAATACAGAGGAAATAATTGGACATAATAATCGGATCTATGAAGTACAAGTTCCTTTGTTGATTATATTTGTAAATTACGCTGCTGCACTACTTAGTTTGAACGAGTTCAAGAATTTCAGTAATATCACATAATACTCACGACATCGATAAATGACTCGTGACGTCACGCAATCGATTGCACCAAGCGAACATGCAACCGCTCGCACAAAGGAGAGAGCTTAAAAACAAGGGATGCATTCATTCGTTCTTCACTTCGCTCTCCAGCCTCGTCAGCGGAGAAACCTCTCTTCGCACTTGTACTCTCGTTAGTCGGCTGGCATGCGAGCTGTCATGTTCCTGCTTCAACCCTGCACCACGACGCAGCAGAAGACACTTTCGTCTATCGGAAGATCTTTCTTCAATCCTTTGCATTTCAACTCAACTCAACTTCACTGAATTACAACACATCAATTCAACTCGACCTACGACGTCATCTCGGATCAATTTCCAGGATCACGATGTATCATGGGAACTCAGTATTGCATCATTCTTCTCCGTTACCTTCATATTGCATGTTTTATTAAACTGTTTTTTTGTGTGTTGGCAATCACTACTAATATTACACCTCATCCTTTCCTCATTCTTTCCTGTTACAGCAGTTGGTCCTTCAAACCTTATCTCCCCATGTGCAGGTAAAGTCAATAAATTGTCTGCACACACGTCTTAAAGAAGTAACTCAAATAAAAATATACTTTACGACAAAATGTTCTTTTAAATACTCTTGTTAAATATATGTTCTATCCAACATTCTAACGCTCTTCGTAATTTGACGTAAATTAATTTAATTTAAATTAATTTCATTAATTAAATTAATTTATGAGTTGTAGAGAAGCCATGTTTAATTAAAATCATGACGAATTCCTCGCATTTAGTGGCTCATTTTAAAATTATTCAAGTTGTTTTGAATAATTTATTCGCAAAGCCAGCAATCCACAACGGAATATAGCTTTTAATAACTTTGAGTAATACGGGGAAATCGCTATGCTCTTTAATTGTAAAGAGGAGTAGTGAAATTACACTTGAAGGACGTTGAGCAATCTCTTCAATAATGATGTAATTAGATGAGAGAATTGCCCATTTCATGTAAAGGTAATGAAAGAATGCCCAGAAATATTGCTATATTATATGAGTCGTGGAAGAAAATATATTCCCGTAATTACTTTTCATCACCAAAACCCATCTATAGTGATTTAATGTATAATTTAATTGTGTTATATAAATTGAGTTAATGGTGTGATACTTAGCAGTTAGAAGTTTCTTCAAAAAGAAAAAAAGAATTTACATGTTACCATCTTATATTACAAATTAATAGGAGAAACCACTAAATAATTACTTACATGCATAAATCACTCATCGGGTTGCGTGTATGAACAGAAAACACACGTGTATGAATAAATTTACGAGGTAACACTAGATACAATAATATTTATATGGAGCAATTTCTTTTTCAGAAATTCCTTATGTTTTGAAGATATTCTGAAAGATGGATGAGACAGGGGGTTTCGTGGTGGAGTGGAGTGGAATTGTGCAATTAGAAGAAAGGTTTTAAACAAGAAACATTTGAAACATTTATTCTACCAACTTTTATTTAAAATTTTCTTTGTTTGAATGATTACATTATATTAGAACGTAATTAGATTTTTAATTAACATATTTTCGGTCCTTACTCTCGTAACGTATTGATCGTTTGAAAAGAAATATTTGCTAGCGTGATATCACGTCATCACGACACCGAATATGAAGATGAAACTAAAGAGTTAGTGTTTGAAGACGACGAGTTATCCACTAGAAATGTTATAAAACCCTCATGACTGAAGATATCTTACAAAATTCCACTACTATGAGCGTCCATTATGTAATCAAAATAAATAATTTAAGACGTACGACCTCATTACGGGCGAAAAACGTGGTAAGTTTTAAATTATTAATTTATATAATAGAAAGTGTCAATACGAATAAACATGTTATTTTTTCTCAATTAAAGTATTTACAGAAAACAAATTTAACACATACCCTACTTACTTGGTAATTGTGGAGCTTTAGCAACATTATCAAAGCATGATAAATTAAAAGTCGTTTTCATGTTGCTCATTTCTTTATTGGTATTAGAAAGCTTTTTCGGCTGCATAGCAACCATCATCAGTAACATACACTGAAAAATATAAATGTTCATAAAATGACAATAACAAAAAAAATAAATAAATAAAAAGTATTTGTTTTCTTTTCTTTTATTCTTTTTTCATTGTTCTTTCCTTTCTTTATTTCAACAACAACCAAAAATACACTTCTTTCGATACTGTTTCACCCAATTATTATATAC
>NNCF01126148.1:1280236-1368507 GCA_002313205.1 Laupala kohalensis | reverse complement strand
TTATTTTTGTTATTGTCATTTTATGAACATTTATATTTTTCAGTGTATGTTACTGATGATGGTTGCTATGCAGCCGAAAAAGCTTTCTAATACCAATAAAGAAGTGAGCAACATGAAAACGACTTTTAATTTATCATACCCTACTTAGTTTTAACCTTGCTATTTTCAAATAATTTTCATTTCACGTCCTTAACGTTTGTTATTATTCGTGACTTACCTCCATTGCTTTTTTAAAAAAATGATGCATACCGTGTATATCGTGAAATTTTTTTTGGTAAAGGATAACTATGTTTTTATTTTATTTTTTTAAGAATTGAAGGTACGTCTCGTTAATCCATTATGAAAATCCATTTTCGGAAGAAATCCCTATAGTCCGAAACAACTACTAATCAGTTATATCTCAGGTCCCGTGCGTAACAAAGTAAAAACGTTGTACTGTACATATACATAACTGAGCAGACGATTTACCTTCCGATGAAAATAACGTACGTCACATTTTCCTCTACCGAGCTCTGAGGCGCCTTATAAAGACATTTTATTATCTGGCTTATTCTTCCTATCCTGTTGCGTCCGTAGTTGCTCGCGGATACCTAACAAACTATCAAATAAAAAACGGTAAGTTTGTCTTATTGCTTTAATTTTTCACAAATATAATATAGGTGAGACATGTCACATGAACCAGTGGTCATTTTTATCATTAAAAGGATGAAAATTTTTTCCCCTTTTTACCCGAAAAAAAAAATGTATAAAATGATTTCTTGTTTAATTGTAGTAGATATATCGTAAATAGATAAGCCCTTTTGTTTGTTAATTATTTTTCTCTATCAGAAAATTATCCCTTTTCCATTCCATTGTTCTCCTCAGTCTCGTATTTTTATTCCTACCCCAGCAGTATTCTCCTCGTGTATCCACCATTGGTGCTCCGACAACCACCCGCCGCAACGCTTGGTTAACCCATCAACCGGCTTCATCTCCGCTGCAAAGAGACATTGTTAAGACCGCTCAGATGAAGTGGGAGTCTGGTGAGGAAAGGGGGTAGGAAACGCCAACGTTATTTTGAGGTCAGCTTGTTGAGGCAATACAGAGACCACTCCTGAAGTAATAATTCCGAAAAGGGGACTAAAAAGTTTTAATTAAACGATATGAAAGAATTTTAATATTTCGGTGGTCATTCCTTAATAAAGAATGCTGCCAGCAATGAAATACCAAAGCGTAAAGTCAAGTGGAGGTGAAATAGTTTGGGAGGGGGTGTCAAGGGGTGAAAAAGACAGATGTTGGAGGGGGAAGAGATGATTATGAATCTACGAATACCAGAAGTTGGTGTAACAGATTGTTCGTTTTTTGAAGATGATATTATAATACTTTTAGGATGAGGATCTGATTGATTGTTCGCATAAAAGGACAAGCCACTAGAAGATTATTTATAAAATTTAAAGATCACAGTATATATTTGTGATCACTGTATATGTTCATATATTTCCTGACAAAACTTTGAAACCCTTTCTCGAGTCATACATAATATCCGAGGTAGATAAGGGACAATTAGAGTAACGCGATGGTTCAGAAATACGACCACTCGTTTATATTACCATAATTATACATATATCAATCGAATTAAATATATAAAAATATTATAAAATACTATATGTCAATTCTTCCTTAAACAATTTTCCTTTTTTTAGACGAGTTTTGGTTGCTATGTGAGAACCTCCATTGAACCTTATATTATTTTTCTCGATCGTTATAAGACTGCAAATATCGAACTGTTGAGTACATAAATATCTTGTTCTATGGATATGGTGAGGTCTACATCGTAAGCAAGATTTACTTACAAGTCTTGTAGAGTAAATGTCCACCACAACTACATTCATCCCGGACTGAAATAATACATCGTTACCTTTCCACTACTCTGCTTCATTCGTGATTTTGTCTTCGCATTGTGGTATCATATATCCGGAACAAGAAAACTTTATCGGAAAATGCGTTTAATTACATATATTTTTAGTCAAATTGTATCGACATTATTTTTTCACTTATCATGTTTATGCTATTTAAAACTCATACTCAAAAAACTCAAACTTTAATATAGCATATACATGAGAACTAAAATTGAAAAATCAATCTTGTTAATGGAATAAGTTTTTTTCGTCTAAGAAATGTAACAATGGAAACTTTTATTTTCTTTCTAATAGTTGCTTCTTAATTTTTATATGGAATATTCCACCTATTCATAGCGAGTTAAAAAGATGGGAGCTCAATGTTTTTGTTTCTTAATTTTGATAGTAAAACAAACCTGCGAATCACTGTGTAAAAACCAGTATTTCTACTCTTCAAATAAGTAACTATTCTCAAATTGAAATGTTTTATTTCCGTAAAATTATTAAAATCTATATGAAGAACTTGAAAACGTTTCTCTGGTTTTGTGTATTGCATCTTCCGGGATTAAAATGCCATTTTCATGTATTATTACTCCTTTTCTTTTTTTGTAAAATGCGAGTGACGTTTTGTGACGACGACTTCAGACACGTTCATCATTTTTTAAAAACAATATTTTGCACTCACAATTTATGAAACGATTTCTTTTGTTTGTTGGCTTGCTCTCGTAATTTATTATGTGACATTTTACTTCTTGGTCAGGATGTAATTTTTCTGTGCTATTAACTAGTCAAAACTTGCTGCCATAAAAAACTCACAAACGAATTGCTGGACGATGTACGTAAAGTTTTTAATTACTCTCCGGAAAAGTTTTCCGACTTACTGAGGAAACAAGGATATTTAAAATTCAAATATATTAGGGCAACGTATCTCATTTATGTTTATAGTTTGTTTCGCCACGATTAACAATATTCTAGAATGAAGAAATGGAACGTTATTAAAGACACTGGGCTTCTTTCTCAACTGTTAGGTCGAACAAGAGATTTACTAAATTTAGCAAAATGAAACTCGCATAATGTAGTTCACTAAATTAAAACTTCAAAATAGGATACATTATTATGCCAATAAAAAATTTATACAATAAAAATTTCATTGTTTGTGTAAAAAATTAGTTAAGTATGAATTGTATTCACCTTGTATGACTGGAACTTTCACTAATTTTAGTCGAACTAAAATTATAGATGAATATAACTTTAATTCGTATTATTAAAAAGTTAAAGTTTTAAATAATGTAAATATATTGACACAACATTACTCAATACAATAGGAGACAAGTAAGAATGTCAATATTTGAGTTTTATGGAGTTGAAAATTGCAACATTTTATCGTTAACTTGAAAACCAAAATTTAAAATTTTGGCACAAATATACTCAAGTGTAGAGAAGAACGTACAACCCAACACGTTTGGTGTGCTAAGAGTTTATTTCTTAAGTCACGTAAGATGGTACAGTTGTCATTTCTTTACGGCGTATTTTACACTTAGAGTATTGTATTGTATTTTAAATTAAAGTAATACCCTAAAAAAAGTTCTAAGAAGAAAGAAATATTTAATTCTAAGATAACATACTCAAAAAAGAAACTTCATTTCCTGTCGATTTCTCTCCTTCTGGTGTATATATAAATTACATTGCGAATTACATGAATAGGGAATCAAGTGATAAAAGCGAGTAAAACAATCCAAAGATTATACTTACAAAGATAATACAACATATTCCTTGTTATATAATTACAACCACTCAATTTCATTCCATTCCAACCACTCATTTCATCCCGGGACATTTGTACTNGGCCCGGGTTTTTCTCCGTTTTTCCTTCGGGTAGAGGCGGATTTCTTATACAGGTTCTCTAGGCTTTGTCTAGGGGCGTGTTTATTGTAACAATAAATCGTGAATTTAGCGTTTTTTCAACTCTTGTGATTTTTAAACACTATACTCAGAATTATCTATAGTTCGATAATAACTTGTACATGTAGATTTACAAACATAATTGCGTTAAATTGACATTATATATGTATTATAACTCTCAGCTAACTCTTTATCTTATCTAGGAACTTTTGCTGAAATTTTTGAATCCGCCTCTGCCTTAGGGCCCTTGATCGGAATTGATGGGATGGTCCCTTGCTTGCTTCCGGAGAGTAAATTAGTTTATTGTCCTCCACGTGGTCATACGCAGTTTGTACTGTTTTTTGACAATAAATTTATTTATTTATAACGAAATCCCTGTCTCTCCTGCAAAACATGTGTCAACGCACTTCATAATAGAACGTTGGAAAATTTCTAACACTACAAAACATGAGAACATTTTTATGACAAAGTAAAAAATGTAGTCAATTTATTATATTATAAGATTCATCACTTATCGCAGTTTTCGTGAATGACGTATTATAACAGAAATTTCTTGAAACAAAGGTGCGAAAGAAAATTATATCGTGTTAGGATGAATAGTTTATATGTTAAACCTAGATAAGAATACAATATATGACGCCGAGATGTATTATGATACCTCTCACTTTTTAATACATATGTTTGTTGTTGTTGTTTCCACTACGAATTGTAACGGCACATATTGCTTTAATACACTTTTGGTTCGATGATAAAATTGGAAATTTTAATGTTTTATACGTATTATATAAATAGTTTTAATTTACGATACAGATATATTTATTTATTCCTACGACATAAAAATTATTCCATGGTGTAAAGATGTGTCGACAAATTTTAAAAATTCATATATTTGGTTTCCCATTTCCTTCCTATATTTAACCGTTCCATCTCTTTCTGTTTGTTGGTAAACTGCAAGATAATTGGTCACGAATGCTCAGTACGGTTTGTATATTAGGATGTCTGCATACAGTTGTTTGTCTTCATTCAAATCAATGGGTTCGTTAATAAGCATTGCCAATTAATTTACGGTTCCATGAATCTCTTCATTAGCGATATCAGCGTTACAGCTACGTCCATATTGTATATTTATCCCTTTGATTTTTTCATTCTGACTGCTTTTTTCTTTCTTTTCACGAAACATTACATGAAATAATTTGGAAAACATTTTGGTATCTTTTGTTCAAGAATATGTTCTTGATTTTCAAAATCCTACACCTAATGAGAATAATAAAAACATTGACAGTCTCATTAAATTAAGTATTTTTACGTAAATATTAAGGTAACTCATGTGAGATAATTTCCATATTATCTTAATTAGAAAGAAAATTATCCATCATTTATCGATATGAAAAAAAAAATAATACAACATATTCCATGGAACTATCGTGTCTTTTAATTACAAGTCTAATAATTGCATTTTATTACCAAAAGCTCAAAGTTTACTTAACAGCTAAACAATGGTATGGAACTGAAATAATTTTATTTTCTGTGAAAGCTAACACCATTAGGTAGCTCTACCACCTGTTCATAGTTCAGAATAGATTCCTTAAATGCAAAGAAAAAAATTAAATGCATGTGAACAGGTTTAGAAGGAGACATTGTCTGATCAAAACAATACATTTCACATGAAAGACTATACAATTTCTGATCACATTAGACACAATTCATCAAAACACAAGAGCTGTGACACCATTTAATTTTTTAAATGAATCCACAATATATATTATGGATAATTATTGTTTTAATGTTTTTTATGCTCGAATATAGTTAGAATACTTTCTAAGTACTATATATAATAGAATGTTCGACTATTACTGACTCACTAAACGAAGAGACAAACTAAGATTTCTTTTATTTAGTATGCAGACAAATTGTTTTCATGAATTTGCAACTTGTTGGAATAAGTGAACTAACACATATTCAGTAATGCGTCAGTTCCTCCATCAGCGTCCTAAATTGAAGTAATTGTTCACTCAGTTCGCATTCTCGAATAATTCATACATCAATAACCCTCATACGAGTCAATACACACTAACGCTTTGCCCCATAGTTATGACTATACGATGTCAGTAAATTTCCCTTTCTCAGAATTTATGACGCAGTATATTTCTCATTTAATCAACAATGAAATTAAACAATATAACTACAAAAACATTGACAACTAAACAATATTTTATGACAAATCTGATTTTTTAATTTAATTTAAATATTTCCAATATTACAAATGGTAAAATTTGAATTCAAAATCCATTCAAACACTAAAATTTAAAATTATATATTATTTTCATTTTCTAAAAAAATTATGAAAATTGTGACTGGAGTCAATTATGACAAGAAATGAGTTATTTAAAATACTGCAAATCTAGATTTGTAGAAGCTCTCTGCTCTTTCGCAAAACTCATAAACAATTATGTAATTATAAATTTTTGGTATCGCTTAAATGGTGAAAAAAAGCAATATATTGAGTAAATTCCTGAGAAAATTGTTATTTTCGTTCTAGATTTGACCAATTCAGTGGGTTAACACCACTTATTATTGTCTTCGAGTTTATTTAATATAATTATAAATGGTTGACCTACTATGTTGTATTTTTGAAAATGATAAAATTACATTAGCTGCAATTATAGTGTGAAAAGAACGGAAACACCTTCTTTTTTTTTTTTCCTTTCCGAAGAAACTTTTCCAAGTACTACTGTAGCTACATTGTTCCAAGAATTAATTTCAAAATCGATATACCTTAACAGGGAGTCAGCGTTGCTCAGTGGGTAGAGCGCTGAGTGGCAGGCTGGATGGCCGGGATTCGATCCCTGGCGAGGGGAGATTTTTCATCACACATCCGGACTGAAAACTGAGTACGGGGTTTATCCTAGAGTTGAAGCGAGATGCTGACCACATCACCTCCTTCTAGTGCCGATGTCGAGTAATTGCGAAGCTCTACCCTCCGCGGATCCCTTGAGCACGTCCAGGGATATTTTGACTATTTCTTAACAGACGCAATGCCAGTGATACGCCTACGAAGTTTAGCTATTAAAGTTTTAAAGATGATTTTAAGAATGTATGAGAATTAAGCAAAATAAATTACAATAAAATTGTAAGTCAAGGAAGAAATGACAAAACGTGTTCCACTTAGATTTATATGTATTGAGAAATATTGAGTTCAAATTTGATTCAGAACGTTTAATTTTCATATTCTCATATAAAAACGTTACAAAAATTTGTTAAAAAATTAAACTCGCATCTTTACGAATCTGACTTTCCTGTTTAAAATTTATTACAACGCCCATCCTTGGGATGAATAATAAAATAATAGTATTTTTCTTAACTTTAAAATTCACCAATACGTTTTAATTGCTCACATCTTGTGTGCGAATCAAATGCGATTAGTCAATCTTTTTAAATGGCTCAGTCAGCATCTGCTATAGATTCTACTGCAATGATGAACAAAGTTAAATTAATGGTGAAATTAAAATAAATTTGTGAGTATATTTTTTCGTTATTTATCTCATATATGGTTTTCTAGTCCATTTTTATGTCAATTATTCGCCTCTGAATTCCATCAATATTAGTTTTTCGTTTCCAATTTATGAACATGTCTGTTCACTTTCTCGCCATAAGAGCTGTTAGTTTAAAATGGAATTGATTCGATTCCGGTGCATGACCTTCCAATTAAATAGCCACAGATAAATTTTAGGAAACGCACTATCCTAAATTCCGACTTTTTTCCTCAGGATTGAGTGATTTTTTGTTTGTTTTGAAAACCAACAGAAAAACTGTTACGGATCAAATGTTAAATAAAACGATAATATTCATGAATTTGTTCAAAAATATCTCTCCTTAAATTTCCCCTTGACATATTATCGTGAAAACGGAAATGTACTTGAGAAAATACGATAGAATGAAACTGCGTCACTAGCTTTGAACACGCAACGATATATATTTTATTTAGAGTGTTTCGAGAAACCCAAAATAAACGCTTAAAACGGTAACGATTGATAAACACCTGGTATGAGCAGTCATCTCCTGCTTTTGGAGGCACTTGGCGCCTGCGCAGTTCTGCTAAATTGAGATTACCGCTAAAAAGATATATTATATTAATCAGTATGTGGTGGAAAACCGCAAGGCGTTGACGCGTCTTGTCGTCCGTCGCAATGAGATAGTTCCAAATTATACCATCAGGGTGAACCAATGACCGGACTAACTCGAACCTAAGGATCGCCGCTCCTCGCAAACAGCTGAAGAAGATAGTTCAAAATTATATCAACAGACCGCGCAAATGACCGGCCTATCTCGACGTAAGGACAAACGACGAACCTTGGCAAATGACGATCATCGTCAATCTCGGCTGTCCTTCACGAGAACCAGGAAGCGACTGAAATACGTATTGTATCTTATTAAATTCGTTTTTTTTTGTCATTTTTCCATATTGAAACAACTTATAACAATTCGCATTATTGAATGGTGTAAATTTACTTATTAAATTCAACTCATTATTGAAGATACCGCTAAAAACTTTCTCGACAATGAAACTGAATTTATTAGAGCACCAATCATATTAATTCTTCTTCAAACAATAAGCTGTGTTTTTATTGATTCTTCTTCTTACTCTTGTGGTGAATTGTTAGCAGATTCTTGCTGGGTGCTGGAGATGTGATCGTCTTTGCAGTTTTATGTTTTGTGTAAACAAGAGGATACCCCAAAGTTTGGCTTGTGTTCCTTATATCAATATTCGTTTAATTTTATTCAATCGTTTAATGCAATCACAACAATATCTAATGAAAATGAGGAATATTGAAGGAAGTAGTGATGGAAATATTTAGTACTCACAGTGTGCGAAACCTGCACTCATGTAAAAGAGATAGTCATGCTTAAGGTGGGACCAACACTCCAAAGTAGTCAAATCACGGAGTTTTCTTTATTATTATTCTAATCATTTAAGACAGAGTAAATTAATAATAATGAAAAAAACATGGTTTAATTTGTATCCATTGGTTACTAATATAGTACAAATAATGTTCAAGAACTCGCTTGACTCCTTTGAAATGCACAAGAGCATGTAAACATGGCGACTGAGCGCAAAGGTTTTGTAATTTGTCTCGGAAAAAGTGAAATATCTTTTTGTAATTTTCGGTGACATGCAGATTAAAGTAAAGTAATAAATACTACGAAAAATTTACAACAAATCAAATCAAATTTCCATCACTTTCGTTCTTTACAAGTTGGTCATATTTTGTGTTTTCTTCATAAGATGCAATGCATTACGCCGTCTTTCATAACTGCTATTATTTCATTTGTATGACCGGTGAGGTATGTTTTTCAAGTTGAAGTCACAAAAAATACATGTTACTCTCTTTATGCCGATTTAAAATCTTTTATTGATTCAATTCTACCTACGCTAGTACCACCTCAAGGGTTAAAAGTAAATAAGTACGAGTATATATCGACTATAAAATCATATTTAACAATGTATCAAATTCTATACACTTAAAGATACATTCATTCATTTCAACCAACCGTCAAGATAAAAAGTAGTTAAATCGGACATAGTATTAAAAGAAATCCTAAGCTATCATGGTCCATAAATTTTGACATAAACGATGCTTAACAAAAAATAATTTGAGTGAACTGTAGGTGTGTCTAAAAGTATTCTGCGGGTCCCATTCCGCCCTCGGTTTTATATTATCCAAAATACTTTAATCATTTCATGCTGATTTTGAATGAAAATTCTGAAGAATGTATTTGTATTTTATTACCAATACCCGCTTTGAATCTTAAACAAATTAGGATTTAAGACAATAGTTTATCTTGAACGAAATATACATTTCCAAATTAATGAAAAATATGTTTTATGAACATTCGAAATTGCTACCAATTTTTTCTTACGTTTAGAGGGTATTGAAACACAACTTAAAAGTATTACTACATTCATGTACATGTTTTCGTAATGATTTATGTTGAAAATATATGAATCTATTTGTATCAACAATTTAATTTCACATATTATTCGATTAGTTTAATTTTTTAAATTTCAGCTAAATTCATGTAACGAGTTATTTTTACCCATTTTGCATAATACCAACTGACAATTACCATATCCCCTATTTAAATTTAGTCAATTCGTATATACCTGAAGAAATCTCGACCGGCGTTTTTTGACCAAATATAATATTTTTCTTGTACATGTAGAATTGGAAATCAAAACTCGTATATCCTTGGACTATCCAATGTTTTAGATTGCTATTTACACACCATGTTGCAAATTGGTTTTGTTAATATTCAAAATTTTGACAAATGAATATGAACATATTATTGTATATTAAATTCTGCGTACAGAATTCTGAACAGATTGCGTGCATTTTTGTAAGTCACACGGTCTTTCAGATACAGCGTTAAGTTCTATACCAAAACCTTTCTTTGAATTCAGCCAGTGTGGGAGGCTCAGCGTGGAAGATTTATTTCGACATACGTGTATTATAATTTTCAGATAAATAGGCAACTGTCAAATTAGATATAGTGAAAAATTTTTTTTGAACAGATTGAGTTGTTAAATATGCCGTCGATAGTTTATAATTTGCTGTGTTAATTCTTATTCTCTAAGTTATTTTCGGATTTATATTTTTCGGCAAGTAGATAGTTTACCTTTTTGAAAAAAAATATATTGGAAAATTGGTAGGGCACAAGTATTTTTGAATAAGTATATTTAGTTACAATAAAAAATATTATTGTAACTAACCGGTATTAAATTTGTTAAACAAAGAAGCGAATAATTTTGTTCGGTATGTAAACGTCCTCCATTCATCTAATTGCTTCTACCTCTATTTCTCTTTTCAGTTCCTCCACGAAGCTTCCACTCCTCTGAGCGAACATTTCAGCAACACTCGGTTAACTTGTTGAAACGCTCATTACCGTGTAGCGCTTCTGCACGACGTGCTGCGTATCAGGCAATCTACCGTACGTTGTATTGCATGCGAGAGACCGCGAAACTGATGTGCATGACAAGTGGTGGATGAGTCGAATTCCCGAAACGGTGAGAGTCCTTATGGATACGGCTACGAAGTAGGAATGAAAGACCTTTCAACTCAAGAATATTTTTTCCTGCCATTCTGTACTTTCCAAAAGTATTTTTTTAAACTCCACCGCACAGATATGTATGAATTAAAAAACCTGTTTTTCATTACCGAGTTTATTTTGCGACCAGAATTATATGTAGCAATTTTAAGTTCGTTAATTTTATGAGATTTGTGATTAAATAAATAAATTGAAATAAATAAATTTATTGTCAAAAAACAGTACAAACTGCGTATGACCACGTGGAGAACAGCAAACTAATTTACTCTCCGGAAGCAAGCAAGGGACCATCCCATCAATTCCGATCAAGGGACCTAAGGCAGATGCGGATTCAAAAATTTCAGCAAAAATTCCTAGATAAGATAAAAAGTTAGCTGTGAGTTATAATACTAATAGAATGTCAATATGTTTGTAATTTATCGCAAAAATTTACATGTACAAATTATTATCGAACTATAGATTATTTTGCGTATAGTGTTTAAGAATTGAAATAACACTAAATTCACGTTTTATTATTACAATAAACATGCCCCTAGACAAAGCCTAGAAGCCTTCAATTACAGAGTTGAATAAGATATTTTCTCCAGTCATGAAAGTAATGCAGAACACGCCGTAAACCATTGCATTCACCCAGCAAGAGTGGCTTGTAAGAACACTTGCAATTGGATTCCTTAAACGTAAAACACGATTGAAATGTTTGAAGAGAAGGTTTGTAGGTTGAAGAGAAAATGTCTCATCAAACGCATAATATCGTGAGGCGTGAAACACAGAAGGAAGCAAATTAGTTAGAGGTTAGATAGTGCATTCGGAGAATATCTTCCATGACTTTCTCCTCAACATACCACCAAACACCGCAGCGTATGGTGGTATATGGAGACGACTCTGCGACCTTTCATGGTCATGGAAAAAGTAGACGTCTAATGGCAATATCGTTGTTTCCTGTGGAACGACTCGATATTTCATACGACGGCCTAGTTTCTCGAACATAAACCTTTCGTCGTTTATCCCAACCAACCTACATACATGGAGTGTTTTTCGTTGACCTGTAACTTTACAGATATTAACTATATGTCACCACAATCTGTTATGTACGATCAACCAGGCGTGTTAGTTGCTGTACCAGTACATAACTACATGCATACGTATATGGTGTGTCTGTTGACCACTCGATACATTTGGTGAGGAAACAATCTACTACTACGGTCTGCGGTATTATTACTTAGGTTCTATCACATGGAAAAATTACTTCATTCACATGGAATCGGTTCCTAGCAGCTAAAGTACTCTTCTCTTAAGTTCCACTCCTCCGGTATCCGCTGCTCGTTCAGAACATAAAGAAGTCTGCGTCCGGTTAACCGTGAAACTTATTTGGCAGCCCCGAAGCATTCGTGGTTTTTCACAGTGGCGATGCGTTCACCCATTCCCCACCTTGCGGTACGCTGGCGGCTATGCCTCTCGACAGCGTAGTCGAAAACCCCTTCACTGATTGATGCGCCCGCGAGTATTCCGCTTCACCCACGTCCATTGGCCACCTGAGAGCCTCGGGGCTGCGGATGAGGGTGTATCTGCCACTTGTAGGGTGGAAAGGTGGGAGACAGGTTTTTCTGAATAGTAACACATATTTTCATATGAAATCTGATCTCCAATTTGCAGCACTAGTTACTCGTTTTTCCTTGATTTCAATAAAATCTCGGTACTTAGAAGTTGTGTCATTCAAAATTCTCGATAATTTATTGGAAAATGGTAACTTTCCTATCGGAAATTCTTTCACCTCGGTGATGTAAAACATCAGTAATTTGATTTTTTTTGCCTAGTCCCGTGAGTCTCGAATTACTAAGGTATCACTGTATTGTTTCTTACAATGTACCATCCATTAAGAATATTCCTTTTCTTCCAAAACCTTGTTCGGAATAATTTTGACAATTGTTCATATTGAAATTTGGATATGATATTGTCCAAAATCAAATTAACATTTTTGTACATCCCGTTTCGCATTTCGCATCAAATTACTTGTCCATCGATTATTATTCATTTTCTACAAAAAAAGATACAATAAATCAAAAACAACAGTTGTAAAAATGAAATATACCTTCATAGAACTGACATTTAGTTCCAATTGTATTTGTAACCTCTGCATTCTCGTTTTTATCCAATCCAAATTACTGAAGAGAATTGTGGGGTGTTGCTTATAAGTGGTTAAAGCGTAAATGACATGCATTTAAAGATTATGGCATATCATATTATCAAACGTCATTTGTGTGATATTCCACTATTCAAATATTTCATTTCATATTATTGACAGTGGATATTTCTACATAAAAATTGACAAAATTAGTACTTTTACATTATACTGTTGTGTTTTACAGTATTTATAACACTCCTCGAATTTATTGTCGTCATTTGGTGTAGGCAGTTATTTTGATCTCAATGGACCGATTTCGTGGCACGCGTTAATTTGAATAATATATTTTACGAATATATGTCCAAAAATTGAACTGCTAACACCCAGTGACGACTTAGGGATAGGAACTTCCAGAGTCCTCACCTTCCAAAAAAAATGAGGGCAAGAGATAAAATTTTCTTATAAAAAACATACGTTCGGTAATTAGGTCTATTATTCGCATTGGATAGTAGTACGTATTCTAGTTAAAATTACATCATTTCGCACCAAAGTTTTCCCTCTCAGATTTCTAACATTTGATCACTTCTCCACCCCCAACAAAAACTGATCCGTCTCTGTTGACACTTATTTTGATTGAGTCGATGTGAGACGTAAAATAAAGGGAGATGCCGAAATACATTGACCACTTATTAGTTGTAAATTGGAGATAATTTTCAAATGAATCAATTTTTTTTCAGGTTGCTCGTACGTGCAGACGGGTGTGTATGCTGGTCAGGGTGGTGCCGGCGTGAACAAAGTGGTAGTGGGTGGAAGCGGGGGTGGTTCGGGCGCGGCGCCCACGCCCCCACTCCCTCTCGCACCGCCGTCGCTGCCACAACCGCCACCGCTCGGCCCTGGCGCCCATGACACACCCATCGGACGCAACGACCCTTACTTCGACTCCATGACGCCTCGCAATGTCACAGCACTCGTCGGCAAATCAGCGTACCTCAGCTGCCGCGTACGCAATCTCGGAAACAGAACGGTGAGTTACGCAAATTTCTTTGTCCTTAAGTAAGTTTTGTACTGGATACATTACGTAGCATTGTATTTGTGTTTATTTCGACTTCAGGGGAAGTACCGTCAGGAAAGTTCAAGTTATCGTGGACAATGTAGTGATGATAATTGTTTGGGGGGGGGGGCTTCTATGTCTTTCGTCTGGACGCTTCTACCAATATGGACCTGCGTAATAATGTGTATAAATTTTCATTTTTTATCAAACTGGTTAGGTGGAAGAGTCTCAACAAATATACTCATTTATAAATATATTCATAACTTATATAAATGTATAACAGTAGACACCTGTGAATGAGAAGGCTTTGATTGTCCTGGAATGATATCAAACAATATATTTTCATTTTTCATACAATAATAACAGGAATTTAATTCAATTTACATTAAAAAATAACTTATAAGTCAAGGGCACAAATTACTAAGAATTTAACCTGACAATATTCTAAAGTAAATACATGTCCGTGCCATAAAAAAAGTTTCCTTTGTCCCTTGTTTTCTTTACATTAATAAATATAATATTTGAAAAGTAAAACATTCCTTCAACTTTTATGTTTCTTGTTGTTGTTTGTTTCATGTAAAAGTTATATTTTTGTCCCTTCATGAATATGAACTAACTTATGCATTTTGTTCTCAACTCGTTCAAAATTGGATAAATCAAAATTAAACCCAAAAATCTTTGGAACTGATAAAATTTAAAGAAAGATTTTGTTTTGAAGAGAATTATCTACGAATGATCTTTAAAACAAGATCCAATCCCTCAATTTTATATAATCTCTAAAGAAAAAGAAACAGCTAAAAAATTAACGCACCGAGGCGTACCATTATCGTTGCGGCAGCTTTTGGAAAGAATACATCCGGGAAAAAGCCACTTTTCGCTGTCCAACCAAGCTTACGCGGAGATTGGCGTCGATTATCTGAACGAGACGAACCGACCGTAGTATTCTTAATCACGTTATCTCCGCGAAACTCCGCCGTACCGACGGATCCCTAAGTGCTCTTAAGTTCTTTTGCACGTGAGTGGACGGACGAAACTAGAATGTACATCCCAACTATTCAGCTCTTCCTTCCACTGTTCGCGTTTGTCTTGTAAGATGGAATGATGAATTTGATTGGATGAATGACTACGTAACTCGTATATAAATTGAATAAATAAATTTAAAAAAATTATAGTATAACGTATCTTTATTATTAATAATTAAAACGGAATTTTCGCTGAAGTAGTCTGCATCTTCAGGCTAAGAATAAAAAACAAAATTGATAGTAATAATAATTATTATAATTAATACTTATTATTATAATTAATAATTATTATATTACAGTGATAATACGAATCATAAATAAAATAAAAATACACAGAAATATTGAATCAAAAGGATGTAAAAGTAGAAGAAGGAAATCAGTCAACAGAACGATATGTCGCTTTCGCTTTGATTATCACTATACCTAAATATTTTCAATTCATATACAAATCAATATGTTACCAACTATTCATCGATCGGTATAATCTATTCTCATTAAAATGGTCGGACCATTCTCTACAGATTTTTGCTAGATGTGAACTCTAATTATTCCACAATTCAAAGATGACATTTCAATGCTAATTTTCTTATTGGACGTCCCAGGACACGGAAATGAAATTGGAAATATGCATATATCCCATTCTTTCCGTAAATAACACCCAACGGGGAAATTAACATGATAACAATTTTCTTTTTGGCCCTGCGAGCAAAGTGAGTCTCACGATATGTTTATCTATAGGGTGTTTACGAATTTATAAATTGCCTTCGAAGTAACCTGAAGTATACCGATAGAGTTCAAGCGTTTCCCATACCTCTCTGACCTACTATTAGACTTATACATCACCAAATTGAAGTTCAGAAGATTACTAGGAAAACTGATAGGAAAATAGAAATCGAAGATCGATAGGAAAATAGAAATAAATGGAACGGTTTACACACGGGATAAAAAAGAATCAAGGAAGGAACTAATAAAGCACGTTCTAGAAGCATGGCAAACCTGGTGGAGTAACAATATAAAAGGGATAATAACATTCAATTATATACGAAAGTTAGGTTTTGCATACAAAGATCGTAAATGATTTCATTTAAATGCATATGTAAATGAATTTATTTCGGTTTATGGGAACGTCAATGACATTTTGAACAAACGAGGACTAACAGATAATGCAAAATGTGTGTGTGTGGCAGAACGTGAAACACGAGAACATCAGATGCGGGATTGTGTACTGTTCCAGGAAGAAAAGAGCAAAAGAACAATTTTTGAAAACAAAAGGAGATTTTGAACTTTGGAATACGTCTAAACAAATTACAACGTACAGTGACATATGGAGATTTTGTCACCCAGCTAGGACATATAAGGGATGCATTAAAAGGGTAACAAGAAGATGAATAAAGAGGAATGGGTTATGAGACAACAGAATTTTGTGACATAGTGAAGAAACACAAACGACAAAGGACGAAGGACAAGACAAAGAGGATAGAAGATTTTGCGTCCGCTTTCCGTAGCAGGGATAGGAACACTAGTATAAACAGTGATTATGAGACGCCATAAATAGTAAAATAAAAAAAGGAGAAATTGAATATTTAAGAACCTTATAATGTCAGTATTCTTAGACAAGGTGGTCATTGTAGCCATGTTCAAATAAAATAAATGAAATGAAATCTCTCTTCTGCCACTTGAGAACATTGGCGTTAAGCAGACATCGGTAAACCAACTATTTATGCAGGTGCGATATTCCTTTCGACTGTGCAATTAACAAGTACTGTTCATTATGATTAAAGTACAAGAGAAAAGTATATCAAAAGGACCGATGTTAATGCTTTGGAGTGATCACGTGAATATGATATTAGGCGTCATCAATGTTAGTATTAGTATCGAATTTACTTCATTAGAACATGGATTTATGTGAGGTTTGAATATGTCATACGTGCTTTACATCTTTCATCTTCGTGTTATTAGACAACTATTATTTCTCACTTCATCTTCTATTATCACACTAATTAATATAATGATTTGTTTACATAGATTAACTATATTTATAAAAGACGAGTAATTATTCGCTTACGTTCAGGAAGTAAATATGAAATATATTACGTAATGTTGTCGAAGAACATAAATTGACAACACAATGTTATTGAATGACTCAAATTATACGTATTTTGGAAAATAAATGATCTGCACAATACTACATTTATTAATAACAGTTTTAATTATTTTCTTATTGCTTTCTATAATACAATGTTCCTCAGATGAAAAAATTTGTTTACAGTAGATAATTTAAAAAATCTTCATATGTTTGACAATAATGTATTGTAATACTCACTAAAATAGGTCAATAAACATTTAATAACTTTACCCTAAGCCAGTATCAAACTAATGGAGTAAACTTTGGTGCATAGTCTGTGCTTTGGTATTAAGATATAGTATATAGTCTGTGCTTTGTATGCTATATAGTCTGTATGGTTTGTATATGCTATATAGTATGTGCTTTGGTGTTAAGATATGGTGAACACTAGTAAATTTTATTGCTATTAATAACAGATTCATTAAAATTTGTCGTATAATAATTCTACGATTTGGGAATCCGAGTTAATTTCAAATGCAAGTGTTTGCTCTAACGCTTCACAAACGCAGTAAACTACTCATTTAATGCATACATGCCATTAACATCACTCACAGAAACACTAGTTGGTCAATGGCATCCCCAAGAATAATCCGCACGCAAAGGATTCCGAAAACACGAATCAACGAATGAGTCATTTCAATGAAACGGTGACATTCGCCTTCAGCAAAGTAAATTGTCAACATGGGTACGCTTTTGCAATCGGCGCGCACACTTGCCATTGCACTGCGTAAATTAGGCTCACAAATCGCATTCGCAAACCTCTACATACACCTTTATGATGAATGATGTTTCTCAAACGTACTCATTGGAGAACGTCGATTTGCATCTCGCCGCAGGCTTCACATCTGCGGTTTGGAGTGGCTGATCACACGGCATTGCGAATGCTTGGTTTGAGAGACGAAATTCTACTACGATTCATGTCAAAGTCGATTGAGAAATGTTAATATGGTTGCACACGGAAGAAAGAAAACATAATGCCCACTTCAACGAAACGGAAGAAAAACCTATGAGCATATGCGTGATGTGCGATTCTGGATAAAGTTCAAATTTTTTGAAAGTAATAGTTATGTAATACAATTTTTAACAGTTCATGACAATTTTGAAGAGTACTTAATGAGAATACGACGGAGAGAGACTACAGTATTTATGTGTGGAAAAGGATCAGAAAATAGTGAACACATTCTTTGGGAGTGTGAGGGCAGGAAAGGAGTAGATATTTGCGTTTTTTTTTAAGAAGAAGGAATGTTTTTGCTCAAGAAAAAGAAGTTATTGATTGCAACAAAGAAAATATATTGTCAATATGTCAATTATGTGACTCAAGTGGGACAAATCAGAGATGTTCTTAAAAAGAGGCAATTAAAGTAGTAAAATGTAGATAAGCGTACGCCTCCTCGAAGAAACCACGATACCAGATACCAGAAGTCGTGATATCACATACGACAGCTTAAAGACGTGTAAACACGATGGGGAAAAACTATTTAAAGAGCAGAGTGTCGTACAATGAAAGCGTTACAGGTAAGAGGTCCGTAAACATATACCAAAACGAATGAATTTTTTTAAATGCTAACTTCAACGAAATAATCCTCAAACTTACAGGGAAACTGCCATCTCGGGAACCGCTATTGCCTTTTGTAATCAGCTGATGTTTAATAAGAGTGTCAAGCAATCTTTATGTCTAAATTGGATTTGATGGAAATGAAAGAGCTGTGTCTGCGCTGAGATATCACCGATCGATGTGAAGAACAAGCCACAAAAGAAAGTTGACCACAAATTTAAGCAAATTTTTTTTGAAATTGCTGGTAACATTATTCGAATTACATAGTGAATAGCTTCGCCGCGTGATGGATGCTTAGAAAAAAATTCTAAGAGGTATGATGGCAACACTAAGTAACTCTTGAATAGCTTCCACTCTTAATCCAGCAAGAGGATACAAATGGGGAGGTAAGAACCAATGAAGAGAAAGGATCAAAAAAAGAAAATTGGGGAGAAACTAGTAGAGGCATGGCAAATACGCTGGGAGATGAGTGAAAAAGGTAGGGTGACGTACGCATACATCGCAGAAGTTACATTAACCATAAAAGAAGAAAGTGGTTTCGGTTGTGTATTGCAATTTCTGACCGGACATATAAATTTTAATAACTGCCTACGACAATGAGGAATAAAGAAGAATGGAAGGGGAGGGGGAGGATATGTGGAGAAAGGGAGGAAAGGAGAGAACATATAATATGAGAATGTAAGATTTATGAAGAAGAACGAGCACGGTATTTCAAGAATTTAAGGATTAGATGGAGAAGAGTGCGAGGATGGTCTGAATATGTCAACACAGAGAAGATGTAAATGGCAAACAGAGACACGTGACGCAGTGATTTGAGATTTACTTAAAAGAGAAGAAGAAATTTGGAAGGAGAAGATAAACCTTTTGTAAGACGACTAATGAGAAACAACAGGATGGACGATGACAGACAAGATTAGATATGGACTAAGTTAGAATATAAGTAAATGATATTACGTCTAATGTGAAATTTTAATATCTGTAGAACCGTATGATGACACTGCTGAAGACACAGAGTTAAAGGTTTTTTGGTACAATAAATGGGGAGATATGCAGCTTGTGATAAAAAATATTCATAATTCCTTCATCAACTATATGTGTATTAGGGTAGCTTTTAGCTTCCCACTTTTACGTAAAGTAGAAGGTGGGACCAGCATTAGGACAGTGATGTAAAAAATACTACGAAAAATTTACTACAAATCAAAGTAAACTACAATTACATTCGTGATTTAATAGTTTTTTGTTTTTTTTTAAATAAGTGTTTTCTCCATAAGACGCAATGAATTACATTGTCAATTATTATCTTAATTATTTCATTTACATGGCCAGTGAGATCAAGTTGAAATCACAGTAAGTAAATGTTACTCTGTTTAATTATGCCGATTTAAGATATTTAGTGATTCTATTCTTCATACGCTAGCACTACCTTAAAGCAATGGAGAACGATAATTATATATGCGAGGAACCTAATGGGTATACAGACCACGTGATAGAACTACTGAGTACTTGGGGAAAAATAACGTGCATCAATTAAATTAATAATACAAATATTAATATTATATTAATGAAAAATACATTTTTAAATATTGGAATATTATATGCAGTCATATAGTTACCGACTAAGAAATGATAAACACACATAAAGAGACCATACTCAACAATGATTTTATTGAAAAGATATGAGTAATTAAGGATATAGGAAGAGGGAAAATGTGGTAAGTATTTGTGTACCTAACACTTAGATGGAACAGGGTGGGTAATGAGTTGGTACACTAAAATTTGTATATAATATGTTTCATATGAGTGGGTGAGAAATAATAACTAAAATTACCCTGAAACCTTAACCTCTTTCCATAAAGAAGTTGAAACTACCAAAATACTCAAACCTGAGTGAAATTTATGTAAATTAAATACGAAATTCTCTAACTTGCGCTTCCACGTAAAGAAAAACCTGACACCACGAATTTGGTGGTCGTATTTCATGTGTTGGCAGGTTGTTGAACTCCGAAGAGATCGCACATTGCGTAGCAGGACAAACTCTTGTAACAGTATATAATAAGTCAATAAGTCACGTATAATTTTAATTCAAAATGCAGGAAAGAGAATTCAATTAAACCATCTTTTTCGGAAATTTAGTTGTGTGAGTACAATGTCTCATTCTAATGTAACACGAGTTACTGTGGAGTTCGTGAAAAAGAGATTGCATTGTGAACCAAAATTGTTTATACAAAAGAAATTTATGTAATAGAATAGAAAAAAAGGGGGCAGTTAAATTGAAAACATTGAATCAGCGTGATGAATAAAACGAATCATAGACTTGATTGGAAGAAGCACTCGTGATAAGAACATATATGGATCAGGACTACTCAAAATAGTTCTTGAATAGATTCATTTTATGGACGCTTCGAGGAAGGATCAACAATATAAAATCTCGAGAATAACAAAACTTTTCAACAGTTGATTGACCAAGATAACTATAATAGAAAGAATCATTTCCTCCCTTATAAAAGAAAATAACTTATAAAATTTGAAATCTTTTATTTTCTCTACTTCTTCAATGTTTGTATGAAGGAAAAGTGATGATTTTTCCTATTCGTAACAAAAATTTAATACATTTTTTTAAATTTCATGTATCATAACATATAAATACTATTTAAAGTAAATTCTATAGATCGTCTGTGATATCGAAATCGAGAAAAGTACGCGTTAATCTCAAATTTTGAAGGGCTATACTCAAGAATTGAAGCAAATACCGTGCAAAATATGGTTAGTATAAATGGAACACAAGAGTTATAAAACAATAAAACGTTAATGCTTCTCAGTGGATGTGGAAGTTCACTCGTACATTTGGTGACTTGGAAGTTTAATGATGTGTCCACTAGAAATCAGTAGTGATGCTTGGGTCTGACAATCTACTGAATGTTTTATCTACGTGACATAGCCAAGGAAACAGGATTAAGCAAAACCTATGACGAAGTTAATTTTCATTCAGCTTCGTGAGTTGAATTATTATTTTGTTAATAAACAAAAGATTAGAATACATTTTATAAAGTACAGAAAGAAATAAACTATAATGTTTTAGGTAATAATTTCATAAACTCAGCAAACGCCGGGAAAATGAGTTAGTGGTTATAAATAACGCAATCGATTAACATAGACCTGTAGGAAATATTTTGAATAACTCTTTGGTATAGCTCGCAAAAGATATTTCACTTTAATCACATTAGAAAAGATAATTTCATTATTAAAATATCTCTATTTTACAAGATCAACAGTGTGTTTATTTTAATATAGTTCGACGATCGTTTGCCATCGACAATTGCCAAAACGTTTTGTGATATTTTATTCCAATAAAAATTATCGTTGGTAAAATTTTGGAAGAATTTAATTAACAAATTTGTTCCTGGAACAAAATAATTAATTGACTACAACCTAGAGATTGTAATGCATAGAGTAAATTCACGAATCCTCTTCATGTTGTGAACAGTTACTCGTTGTAAACCAGTCATGAAGTCAAAGGAATTTTCGCAGAATTAACACATGATATAAGTAAGGTTTGGGAATGTGTTGGTTAAATTTTTATTTTCTCAAATGATTTTGATATCTAAATATCTCTCTTCCGAAATAAACATTTGAACATTACTGTTGATTTTTGAGGTCTTCACCTCTATCGCTATTATTTTACGAACAAATTTCCATAAACTGATCGTTACATTAATCATTGTCTGCATTATTCACTTCCATTTGAAGTTTATTTTCATTTGATATTTTTTTAGTCCCAACATTTTATGAATAATTTCATCCCGAGATTATAATTTTACATTAGTGCAGTATTTCCCTTATATTATTATGATATACTTTCACTACGTTATATTGTTTAAATAAGTGATAAGTAAAACGATGTGATTCTAAGAATTTATACTGACGTATGAATAGAAAGATTTGTGATGTGCATCTACTATATGGATCATATCAGTCAACGCTCATTGCTTTCCGATATAGCAGATACCCTCCCTGGGAGCAATAATAATAATAAAACTAAAAAATCATGACTTTATAATTTCAGACCCATTCAGACGAGTAACTTTGAGATTTGTATTGTAGTATTGGTGTTAAATTTTGACCTCCGAGATGAAGTTATTGGTCGAAAGAAAAAGAAAGTCGTTCATCTTATAACATAGAACAAAAACGTGGAGTATGGATGATGGATGTCTAAGAAATTTTTATTGTTTTCCCACTATTAGATTTACCGGAAAGTCTCTGGAATTTGTTACATTTCCTTTATTACCGAAATTAACGTTCAAGGAAATAAAAAAAAACTGTGTGACAATAATAGTTCGGAGAAAGGTATCCGAAGTACGTAAGTAAAATTTTGTTTTTAATTAAAAGGAAAGTCAAACTGTGGAAAATCCTCTCAATTTAGTATGTATTGATATTAATTGCTTTCCTCTCCTGAAATAATTACGTCACATTGGAAATATGTTTCGTTCACACTTTAATATACAAGCTGAAAACTCACGGGAGTGTCAGAGTGAATTTTTGTATTCTGGTAAAAATGTATTTTTTAAAATCCCGATTGGTAACCATATATAACATTTATATTGAATATACGAGCGATCAACAAATACTTTTCGTGGAAGCGAATATAAACCTCTCCACGGATTTCACAGATTTTTCTCCTTCACGTTTACCTTCCTTACACAAATACTCCATATTGAACCCTCCTATGCCAAACCAACATCGCAAACCCTTTACTGAAAAATTCCTTTAGAAAACGTTTTTCCTCAGCTTACTCCTGGATGTGGTTGGAGAGGTGTGTTTCCTTTCCTACAGTCAGCGACATTTATTACCATTGAATAACTTTAAATTGTTTTTAATTTTTGCTCACCCTCTCGGGAGGAGGAAACTCTTCACAAAAGAAACCAACTGCCCACAGTTTCTCTCCTCGCGTCACAGTTCCTCCCCCACCCCCAACATCTCTCCCACGAGACTCTCCTTAGCGTAATTACTTGAAATTAGTTCCGACTGTCCTGTAACTTTTGCTTCTTTGCGTTCGGAAAAGACGAGGGCGGTGAGTTTATTTCTTGGCGGACTATGTCCCTCACGAGTTGCTGGCAGAGGTTTTCGGCTCGAACTTCTCTTATTGAGTGATTTCGGTGCGTCATCAGGGTTCAGATTATCACGTCGCATCGTCGTAGTCTGCCTCGGACTGGAAAGTTGTCAGATCAGTTAACTTCCAATTTTCGTGAGAAGAGAAGTATATTTCTCCGCCTCTGAAATTTATCTTGGTTGAGCAGAGCTTGTATATTGATTTGGATCTAGTGATTACTTACAGGAGTAAGTTAGGAGTTTGTTGAGTGTGCTGGATTTTCGTGTTGAAGTTTTGAGTCGACATGCGAGTCGGTAGTGATGCAAATGAACCAATTATACGTATTTGATTTAGATTGTTAGTTAAATATTCCATGCTTTATCATGTTGTTTCAAATCAATGAACTGAATATTTTTTCTTTCAGTATTAAATGAGTTGAAATTATGTTCCTTTCAAGTTTTGAATATAGACAGCAGTTTCCTACTTTTTTAAATTTTACTTCTTCTTTTGAACCCGACTTCTCAACCATTCGGTCACCACCTGGGTTTTCTTTATTTCCTCTTGTTTCTAGTGTTATTTCTCTTTGTCTCTTTTCTATCTTATATCTTCCTTCATTTCCATCTTGATTTTTTATGTTCTTCCTCCCTCTTTCTCCTTTCTCTTATTCCCGACTGTCATATCAGTTTTGCCAGTCATGTCTGTTCCCAGTTTTCCGTATATACTGCTGAGGCATATACGTTTCCCACCGGAACCTCCTACTATCTACCTATATTCTTTCTTTATATTCAATATTCTGTTTTCATATTTGGTTTTCTACTATATGTCAAATGTATGATACCAAAAACATAATTTTCTGGTCTTGAAGGAACGATATAGTTATATAAAGTATAGTATTTTCACAAATTTAGTTGTATTCATTTATCACGCTTACATAATATCGTACATACGCGAAACTGTTTTAGATAGTCGCAAATGAATGAATGTCGCTCTGTAGAGAATATTGTATGTATCACAATTTAAACAAGTCTTATGTTTTGATCTCACGAGTAAATATTGGGTAAAGATGAAAAAGAAAAACGAAAGTTAAATCGAACAATAATGTATAATTTTGAGTAAAAACCTTGTTAATGTGCATTTAACAGTGAACATTGTATGGTTGTTCCTGATGATAGTTACTGTACGATGAAAACGTGTTTTTCGTATTATTTTTATTCTTTTTCGTTTCGTGGTCCATCTTTCTACCTCATTATATTCATAATATTCTAATCATATACGTCCTGCATTTTAATTTGTAACAAGTTTGTTGTTTTGTCTACACAAATATTAATTTGTGTCTGATTACGTGATGTGGTCCCGTATAGTGAAATTTACCATACCAAAAATTCTACGTCATATATAATTGACGTAGGACGAGTCCCACATGGCTCATTGAACACCACGAAAACATCAAAAGGATTTAACATTATGTATTCCATTAAATCGTCTTCGTACATTTATTAGTACTAAACACCAACCTTGCCAATATCAATTAAATCCATCGAACCCTATTAGTGAACTCTCGGCACAAGTTCGTTAATTTTTACATCTGAACCTACGTCTCTTAAATGCATATTCATTAATCGTTGATAGGCAATCGATCAGAATTTGTTTGCTTCATCCCCGTAACTCTCGCTCTTTCTCTTGCGACTAGACACTTTTTCTCTCCCTCGTTCTTTTTTCCTCATCCAATTCCCAACCGTTCTCTCATCGTACTTTTTTCTATTACTAGAACACGAAAAAATGCCCTCGAAGCAACACTAGCACGTGCGGATAGTGGCTGTGAAGGGGTAAGAGGACATTGAGGAGGGGATGAGGGTTGGAGTGCAACGGAGTAGCAAGCCGCGGGCTCCATCCCCGCTCTCGGGCACTGATATCGTGTTTGAGCTCCTGATTTGATGCGGTGTTTACCGCAGCTCTGCAGGCTAAGACGCGTCCCTGGGGCCGACTGGGGTGTGAAAGGGTCAAATCTAAGGTGAAAGGTTGAAGGGCAAGTGAGGAACGGTTTGGAGAGTCTAGGGTAATCTATAGGGTTGCTATAATTGGTTCCTGGACACTATCATATTAGGATTAACAAACGTAACGTCGGGAAATTCTCAACAATGATGGATTATTAGAGAGGTTATATATTCATTCTTAGTTTACCTTGTTTGACAGTAAAAAAAAGCTGTTACCAAATCTTATGGCAAATAGACTTCACATTGTTCATTTATTTATTTAATGTTAACGACCTATCACCAGTAGTTTGGTCAGAGTAAAATTTTGTGATAAAAATCATAAGAGTTCAAGAGAAGAAAATTAGTTTGAAAAAATATTTTTAAAGATGTAATCGAGACTCAAATGATTTTAGTGAGAATTTGTGCTATGTATTTTTTTAATATGAAAGTGTTTCCGTTTTGACAGTTTTATGTATTGGTAATAATGTAAAGTATGAATAATTTATTACATAAAACGCAAATTTGTTACTTTCAGAATTTTGGTTAACAGTTTAAACCAAACACCTTGTCAAATGTGAACACAGTCCTCGTCAGATGAATGTCATTGTTGCAAAGTAAATATGTGAAGTCGTAGTAGAAAGAGATGTCTTCAAGAGAGGATAAGTCATAACTGTTGAGGAAACGTAAATTGCAACCTTGTTTGAAACCAAAACTGCAACATTTGTATGCAATCTAAATTTTACTAAAAAACCCTTAACATTTCCTGGATGTGTTTTTAATTAACTATATTTGTAAAAAAATCAGTTTTTTGCTTGAGACTGTGGTCAGAGAAAATAATATAAACGAAAACAAAAATATTTTTTAACCTGCGAGGGAGGGTAAGGTATGAATAAAGATTGGGGAAACCATATTTAGTATGAAAACTAATTTGAAATCAAGGTACCACTTTCAACCGGTTTAATATGGAATCAATCTTTTAGCAAATTTTGTTTATATTATCTGGGAACATTCTTTATTTACGAATGATTTTATCATTCACTCCAGAGCGTTCCTCTTCCATTCCCGTCTTATAATATTTCGATAGTCATATTATGGTAAAAACTTATATTTACTGTAGAAGGAAACTTTATTTAAAGCATCTCCTCTAGAAAAATCTATCTTTCTTTATCCTGTGTATGATATGCATTCTGTTTCACTTTCTACCTCTCATTCTTGCTTAACCATGTCTGCACATATTGGTAGTGCGCAGACGAAATTACAGTCCAGCTCGTTCGTCAAAGCGGATGAAACGGAATGGAAGCAACGCATAATCTGACAGGGTGGCTTGGAACGCAAACAAACAGGATTACACCTTTTTCGAAGATGAATATTTGTACGCTCCTGCTCCAAATACGTCGAATGGTATGCAATATTTGTAGAGTGGTGCCACGACAAAGAACCGGCTTGGTAAAATTTCCGTTCTTTCTTTGACGTTTTCCTACGCGGATGGGGAATGTTGAGAATACTTCAAAGAGAATGTTTTTATTAGTTCTTTTTATGTTTAGTATTACATTATTCATGCGACTGTTTTCAAAAGACATCTTTTCTATTTTTGTCAGTTTTGTTGTGCATCCGATTAAGAAACTAATAGAAAATATATTTTTATTTACTTGACTGACGAAGGTTTGAAAATATTTTGCTTGGAAGTTAAAATACTTTACAAACAACGAACAAAGGGAGTTGCAATTAAATAAATAATTAGTTAATATGTAATTTCCAACCTCTACCTTGTTATTTATTTCACTTAGTACTTGTACTCTATTGTTGACAGGTATATTGACACCCACATAACGCTCTTTAGATCTCTTCGTTGAGCCACCATATGTAAACAATCTTTGATTTGTTACCGATATACATCTTTACAATGTTTCTGTTGACTGATTTCCAATAAACGTTCTCTGAGCAGTTTTCAGTTTAATTTTATCTTGGATTTCCATCACTCACTAGACTACTTAGAACAATACAATCGAAACTCAGTTAACTCTCCTGAACATGAAAGAACTATGCATGGGGAACCTCAGAAATTTGAAAACTCGGAAAATGCTTTAATATTTGGACATGCTGTGATGATGTAGAATAATAGAATGGAAATCAGGAAGTGTATTGTTGGAAATATTTGTTGACTTCGACAATTGTTCATTTATTGTGTTATTTTTTAAATCTAAAAATCTATTTTTTTATTTCTGTGTAATCATTTTTTGTTATTACATTTACCGCAGTCAACGAATTGTCTGGAAGAATAAAACTATTTATATCAACGCGTTGAAAATATTATGTTGATGTCTCTATGACATGTCATGAATAAAATGTTATAACTTACCAAATATTTACGAAGAAAATGCAGGAAAAAAACAGGAGAAAATTATTATTTCGCGGATGGAATGAAATATAACATCCATAAATTGAGTAGACTCTGTGTAACATCCATTACCTACCATTGTAGTTAAGCTATCATAGAAACACGTCTGTAAACACCATTCAACATTCTCCCTCACCGTCTAGATAGTTTACTCCTTTTCAGCTATTTCACCGAGGTTCATTTGTTACACAAATGTGTTATTTCTGCTCGTGAACGTATGGTACTGCGCAGTTCGAGTGCAACCTCACATCTGAAGCACTACGATATGTATTCATGTCTGGGTGTGAGCACGCGCCTATGTACCGTTTCATTGCAAAATTATGTTTACAACGCGTGATTCAACCTGCGGTTTTCGTGAAAGTTGGCGTAATTAACCGACGCGGACCCATAATTTCGAAGCTTAACAATACCACAATTCATGCGCGAAGCTTGTTAATGTGCCCTACCTCTGAAGTCCTTTATTCTTCGCCGAACTCCATTGAGCGCGGTGATAGTCACCATGACACAGGCGGTAGGGTGATTGTTGATAGGGCGATGGAGCGAATAACACAAGAGAGAGGAATGGATTGCCGATATCCGAAAACTCATTTCAACTCGTCATTCGCTTTTTTTTCTTTTTTTTTTGGTCACACTCCTGGGCGTAAAAGTTGGAATATAGCTGTCTATATGTCAAATGGAATAGTTTGGATGAGCCGAATTTATGTGTATGATGGCCAATCGTTGTTTTCACTCATTATTTTCATTACAGAGGTAAAATTGCTGATCCCAGCTATCTTATAACTCAGATATCGTGACGTTTTCTTGCGTACTCAGCGAAAGAGAGTCATAAGTTTATATTATCGTTGCGATTAAATTTATGTTATTAGCTATATTTATGAACGCAATGAAATGCAATGAGGGTATAGTGTGGAAGATATCGATATAATGAACATCGTTATCCCCCGTTTTTGCATATTCGTGAATGAATTAAAACCTTAACGCTCAGACCTTGAATGACTCCGGGACTGTGAGTATTCCCACGAAATATTTCCACATAATATTTTTGTCCTAAGATGTGTAGAAAATTCATATCTACAAGATTTTTATAAGGCAGTAAATTTGTCTGTAAATATGAAGAAATATTTTCAGAATTTTATAATATTTCTATTCTATTCTTTCAAGTTTCAAAGAAATAAAAGTCTTCGGACGAAAGAACTATGCTTTAATTATAATAATTACTATTATTTCGATGTGTTCTTCTTAATTTTCTCAGCAAATGTTGGTTGGTAGGAAAGTACAACAATTCAAAAAGAAAAAACTTTTCTTGTAGATATTACTATTGCAGCTAGGCTGACATGTTTCCTTTTCCAAATTCTTCGTAGTTCCTAAGACAGAGCTTTATATTTTGAAATTTTCTCAGATATCATCCTTCGTATATTGTTTGTGTTGGGCACTGCTATGTCTATAAGTAATGTGATTTTATTAATTGGTTCAATTATTATTATTTTATTCCGTTTAGGATCTCAGCTTTTTTCTACTGGTCGTAGTGGGCTACACCAAGCACACTCACTCTGGATGATCCAAAAATTTTCTGACTATTCTTGATGTGTTGACCAAAACAGCTTTCTGAAGTTGTACATAAATGGTCTTACGCAATTTTAACATGCTAATACTATTGTGGAGGGAGATAGGGATGACTCCTCTAGAGAACATTACTACCGGTACTATGTAAACTATCTCCATGTTCCATATCCATTTTATTTCTGCCTTAAGTCACTGTATTTCTGATATTTTTCCTGAACTGTTTTCTGAAGGTTGTGAGTATTTGGCACAGCTATGTCTATCAAATAGGTTGTCTTTGTTACTTGATCTTTTAGCACTATGTCTGGTCTGTTATGAATTGTACGGTACTTGATTATTGACCTTCATAATATAATTTGAAGTTTGTTGATTCTAAAACGCCAGCCTGCTTATATTTGTAAGGTGTGCTATTTTGTATAAGACAATATTTTAAATCTGTTATTATTATTACTATTACTACTACCACTAGTGTTTTTGAAAATTTGTGTATGTCTGTTTCAAAAATGCTGATGGATGAATGTGCTTAAAAGAAATAGAATTTAGTCTAAATGGTAAAAATATTGAGGAAAAAAGTGGAGAAGACTGAAATAGAAAATGGTATGAAAATAAAAATCAAATCAATATTTAAAAAACAGTCAGAAGGAAAAAAGTGGTTGTAGATCAAAACAGTAAGTAATTTGAATGTTAAACTAAAATACTGTCTTTAGGAGACATAATATTTCTGTTTGGCATGGTGGCTAGATAGGAAAATAAAATTGGAATACAGAGGTCAGAAAGGGCATCAATAGGTAAAAGCAAATTGAATAGGAAGAATGGATATATGTTCTTGTTTGTTATAAGTGATCTGAATCTGCTATGTATTTGTATTGATTTTGAAAAGGGGTGGTAGTACATATATAGTAATTTAGTGAATAGTCCTTAAACAATCATTAGCAATAAAATTGTTTCTTTGTTCTTGAAATTAAGATACAGAATACATATAAGAATGGTGCAGTGTTGTGTTTGTAAAGAAACAGTATCAGATGAGGTAATATGTTACAATTGTATGAAAGAATATCACTATAACTGTACTAGTGTATCCATTCAAACATATAAAAGAATGTCAGAGGCTAAAAACAAAGAATGGAGATGTGGAAACTGTAAAGGTGGGGAAAAACAGGGATTACAGGCTGAAAGTGCAATCGAGGAAAGAATGGCAACTAGGAAGGAGGGGGAAGAGGAGAATAGCAATAACAGTATTGAAAACAGAAAATTAGATACATTATTAAAAGAAATGTCGGAAATAAAAAATTCAATAGAATTCTTGAGTAGCAAATATGACCTTCTTTTAAATGAGGTAAAAGAGATAAAAATATTGAAAGATGAAATGAAAAAAAAAGACAAACTATATGAGGAACTAAATGAAATGGTGAATGAAATAGAAAATAATAGGTTATATAAAAATGTGGAAATAATAGGACTTACTAAAACTATGGACAAAAAAGAAATAGTACAACTAATAAAGGAAGTGGGTGTAAAAGTATTAAAAGAAATTGATGTAAAAGAATATAAACAATACAAAAATAAACAGGATAAAATAAAAACATATATAAAATTTGAAAATAAAGAAATAAGAGACAAGGTTATTAAACTATCAAAATCAAAGAGAGGGATTAAGAAAGGAGAAAAAAAATTTACATAAGAGAACAATTAACTCCATATACAGTTTGTCTTTTCTGGAAAACTAGAGAATATGTAAAAACTAATGGTTTCAAATATACCTGGATCAAAAACTCTTAAGATATTTATAAGGAAGGAAGAGGACAGTAGGTTCTGGGTAATAAAAAATGAAGAAGATTTAAATATTGCATGAAATGAGGATTAAAGTAAATTTAAAAAAAAAACATGAACATTGACATCATTGATAATTTAGAAATAGATAAAATAAAAATTTTACAATCTTGAAGAAGCAAAAAAAGAAATAGATAACTATGAACACGGTCTGAATATTATACACCTAAATATTAGATCCATAAAAAAATTGGGAAGAATTTGAATTTAAAATCAATCCTGTGTTAAAAAGGATTGATGTAATACTGTTAACGGAAATAAATGTTGAAATAAATGAATCAATAAAAGAGTTTGAATTGGAAAAATTTTAAAGAGAAGATTTAGAAGCACAGATAAAAAAAGGAGAAGGGATTATAATATATTATAGAGAGGATTTTAGGTTTGAAAGAATAAATATAATGAAAGCTAGCTTTGAATCAATGATAGGAATTATGCACACTAATAAAAAGTTTAGCATAACAATAATAGCTATATACAGACCGCCTGGAGAAGAGAAAATTTATTTTAGAGAATTTGGAAAAACATTTGAGCAAAATAGCAAATAAAAATAACTATTAACCAAGTGTCAAAAATGTGGCATTGAGATGCTACTATATCACGTTATGACTGGGGAATTACTAGGTCGCTGAATACTGTTTCATGCACCTCCCCGCGTAATCTATAAATGATGTGAGGGGTGATAATGTGAGACTGTTATAGTAGAACAAAAGACAGGGGAAACGGGAGGACCCCCTTTCGCAATGTCCACCTCTGCATATTCTTTGGATCATCTGGGGTTTGAGTCGGTGTCACTAGAGGGAGAATGGGAATGCGCTATCCATTACCCCATACTTTACAAGAACTCGTTCTCTTCTCCTTTAACAAGAAGATATTAGTTCCTGCTTTTAATTTTTCTCGCTCTTAAATTATATAGTACATTTATAATTTCAAAAAACTAAACTCTCCTGGTGCCAATTTGTAAAGATTCGAAGACATCTATTTTTTTCAACTGATTTTAATACTATCACCTACTTGTTTAGTTGGAAAGTAATACGAGTAACCGTTTTATGCGTTAAAACATTTTTCTCGAAGATGATGTGACCTACCGAAATGTTGTTTAGCATTATTTACGTATGATAAATTGAAAGGCGTTTCTATGTTGCTCATTGTTTTATTGGTAATAATATTGGTACCAATAAAACAATGAGCAACATAGAAACGCCCTTCAATTTATCATGCTTTGATAATGTTGCTAAAGCTCCACAATTACCAAGAATATTTACGTAGTATTTAATACACAATAGAAATGTCAATATCATTTTTTAATTGAATTTTAAGAAATCAGAAGTGAAGTCAGTGTATAAATGAAGTTGGAATGAGCTGCCCAAAAATATGTTTCTATGCCTCTGCGTTAGGGCCCTTGATCGGAATTGGTGGGATGGTCCCTTGCTTGCTTCCGGAGAGTAAATTAGTTTATTGTCCTCCACGTGGTCATACGCAGTCTCTACTGTTTTTTGACAATAAATTTATTATTATTATTATTCTCAGTGCATTCAAAGTCAATTCTCTACTTTGGTTTCGATGCTTCAATTCGTTCGTGAATGATCGGGGGAACAAAATTCTTAACCTTTACACAAATGTGCAACATTGGACTCCGCAATATTTTGAAAATAGGCCCCCTTCCCTGGAGCCAATTTTTAAATATCTGAAGAGACCTCGAAAAAAATGCTCTCCTTGCACGTATCTGTATATTTGGACAATAATAAAACTTATTCGGAATGTTCTTGAAATGCACTCTCTTGGAATCTGTGTAACCTAATTCGTAGTAAAAAAAAATGGTTGGCATGTATATTTATAAATATTTCCTATTGATTTTCTGACGATTAAATTTAACTCCACTTCACCCTTTTCTTTTTCTCTCTCTAAATTTACATCTATCTTTGTTTTTGGTTCTGCGAAATTTTGGGAAACTATTGTCACTCTTTTCCTCTCTTTTTATGTTTTGACGTGTGGTATTTCAGAAGGGTGTTTTGTGGGTATGGTCGAGTGATTCGGCGAGTTCCACACGCGGGGACAGTCATGTTACTTAACAGCATTTTCCCTACCTGTACAAAAATTTTAGGGCTCTAATGACCTCGATGTCGGCGAGCCGTAAAGTCACACACAAAAAATTCACACTCGGACCTTTCTGGGCTTCTCCACCATTCTATCGTATGCACTCACGCTTAAATACGATTGATATCGACAAGACCCCCCCCCCCTTTTCACATCCATAGGGCTCTCCTGCGTATAAGAGACATTACACGCATTCAGAAACATTCTGCGAAGGCACAGTCTTTTGCCATGATTTTTTTCTCTTAAGCAAAAGACGTTTTGTAAATGAAATCTAATTACCCCATCTCCCACTATGAAACCGACGTTACATAAGGCAAGAGCAGCTCTCAAAGACACAAAGCTAATCTCTCCAGACAAGAGAGTGACGTCACGGGTGTGAGCAGGCGATGGAATTATTGCGCGAAGAGGCCGGGCCGCGCGCTCTCGCGAGTAAGCGAGCGTAGAGTTTGTTGGAAGTGCGAAGGATTTGGGGTGGGGGGGCGAAACGGAACAGCTGACGGTAGCAGAGCCTCCGTCGGAGGGCTCGCGTTTCATTTGTTCTTTGCAGGGGAAGGTGAGTGTATGGGTTGGTAGGAATAATGCGAGTCTTCGGCTGCTGTTAATGTTTTGGCTCGTATCCTACTTATACTGTAATGGAATAATCGTGTTTCGAATCTTCTTCTAGACTTGGTTTTAACTGACGCTGACAGCCTGTAGGGTTTACTGGTAATGAATTTACACAAGTTGCCACTCCACAGGATAGGGTAACAGAAGTGCAATCCTTCGTCAGATGTATTGATATTGGTGGAGGAAAGCGTTTTAATAGTTCTGTGTTATGATAGAAAATATTTCACGGTATATCCATTGTATTAAGCGGGCAATAATTGTACCTATTTATCCATATATCTCCAAACAGTCTCAATGATTTTGATGTGACTCAATGTATTATAAAATGAAAAATCGATCTAATATGATTTTAAAATGGTGGACTCGTGGGCTAAGGGTAAGCTAACCAGTAAACCACAAGAATCACGGATAGAGTCCCACTTCGGATGTTTTAATTCATCATTGTCAATATCATGTCGTGATTGACAATATAACAATTGGTTATATATTGATACAGTTTTTAACATTTCTTCTACGAGTACATATATTAATTATATCCCGTGTCAATTTTTTGAAATGTACACCATTAACATCCGAGATATTAGTTCGGTCGTCTTGATACTCATGATATTTAATAAAGAAATACTATATATCCCGGTAGCGGTGATACGTGTATTACGTTTTTTGAAGGAACGCAGGAGGAGAGATGCATCAACCCTATTTTTATGTGAACCGCACATCGCAAGGGTACAATTTTCATCTTCGAGGACACTGGAGTATCTTTTGTTACTCACAGGATTAATTGCCCAGTGATCTGATTCATGTACTTTTCCAAGAATTTCTAACAGATCAATAATGAACAATGAAACTGTGTGTCGAGGTTCGGTGTTGGTACTATACACATTATTGTAAAGAAAGTCAAACTATCCAGATTTTGATTTATTAAAACATACGGCCTTTTCGGTCGCGTGGCGGCCATCAGAGCTGACTTCATTGAAGATGGAGCCAGCACTGATGATTTAATATATCAAAGGGCCTTATGATTTAATATATCAAAAACTGAGTTGTATGACTACACATTCTTTATGCTGAGTAAAGAAAACATTTCATGGTAGATTCTTAGAATCCTTAGTTCAGTCGCTTAGAAAATATAAAGTTACCAACATATTTTTTTCGTCTCTGGATGAAGTGCTTTGGTCTCGCATGAGTGTATTAAAGTAATCATTAAATATCACCCCCCCCCCCTAAGCCAAATTCAAAATTTCATATATTAAGCAAAAGTTTAAAAATCCCAAGAGTTAGTTCTACACTTATCAGATAATGGTTCATAATTGGGCAGAATTACAGAATACAAGTTAAATTTGACAATTTTCTCCGCTGTTGTAATTTGATAACCAATAATAGCTTAACAATACTGACCAAAATGGTTTACATCTAACCACGAGGAATTGAAGAAGAAACTAGGATCATAACTGAGATGTAAATTCATACACGAAACTGACGCACAATGTTACACAAATAAAATTTTATATACTCACAATTCAAAAATTTGATAAAAATTATGAATTATTTTGAATTGCCACTTATACTTTAATGATTTAAAATTAAAAATTAAAAACTTGCAACATTTTATGGACGAATAATATTTATATTTTCTGTAAAGAGCTCACAACGTTTCGACTTGGATTTTAGTTGTCGTAAGGTTTTAATTATGTATTTCATTCGATAATATAATGGACGTTGATAGTTGTAGGATTTAAAATTTAATTGCATATTTCGAATTTGTATTATATTTGTAAGTGTTTAAATTCATATATTTACAGTAGTGTTCTACGAATGTTCCTTGTGTGGAAGATACCGATTGTATACGTCAACTCGTTTAGAAAGCAATCGTCCCAAACTCTCTCTTGATCATTTACTGCTGATGCTGCTGCTGCTACCACCATCGCCGCGGGGGTTGGCTGACTGTGGTGGTGGTAGTGGTTAAGTCCGTGTCGTACTTCCAGTTGATCAGCTCCTGTCGCAGCTACCTCATCGATCACGGCGTCGCTGTGCCGTTGTCATGGAGACAGCCCTTGTTCTCACGCTTTTCGTCCACGTTTGTAGTGACTGCGGAAATGATGGTGGGGACGGGCAGCGCGGTGGGCGACGATCTGTAGTGATCATTGCAACTGCTGTGTTGTGCCACAGTTAGAAAGCATACAGCGCAGTTTGGACATGGACAATGTGTGTGGGGTGGAGGAATTAAGTGAATTTCCAGGGCTGTGGAGCATAGGTCTCAGGATATTATGGAACGATTTTACGCTCATCTGCATGGTTTGGTACTTCCATATATATTAAATCCGCGAATGGTAAATGGAGACGATCCTGAGACTGTTATTTTTTTACTTTACAAATTTAAAAATTGTTTAATTTGTTTTAAAACTCTTAGTGTGTTAAAAAAGAATGAAAAACCAATGTATTTTTTAGTTTATATTATTGTTTTCAACTTTATTTAACGTAGCAACAATGTAATTAAACTGTTTTATACCATGAATGAGGTAGTATATTTTATTAGTTTAATAATGTCTTTGTATTAGTTTAATTTATTTATATCTTAAGATATTTCATATCTTATAGTATGAATTAAATGAGTGTTCACAATGCAGAGTTTTTCCCCTTGACAATATTTACGAAAAAGGTCACTGCTTTGAAACGACTTCTACAACAAATAATATGATATATTCGACAATCATGAACGATTGACAATGTTTAGACATGGTACCTTACCGACTTTACTTTCTTCGATCGTGAAAAAAATATGATTTAAAACAAATTAAACAATAGTTTAAGATAGAAGACATCCAAGTTACTTTATCACAGACTCCTTTAGTTTCAATAAAACGTTAAGTTGCTCTACAGTTTTGGTGGCACTGAATTTATACGAAGAGATGAGATTTGATGAATATGGAATAAAATGCAGCATTGCTTTGTTAATTGGGAACAATTATATGACTAATCCACTTGCGAGTTAATTATATCAGAATAAGTCCTAAATATTAAAAAACCTCTCCGGTGCATTATTATGATGTATTAGTCATAACACATCTCAATTTTGTTATTTTAGAACTTTTCTTTTCCAATAATTGTAGCATAAGGAGTAGTATTTTCAATTAATTTACCACTTTTATTATATGGAGAGGTTCAGGCTAGGATACCTACTAAAAGAGAAATGTTGGGATGCCAAAATGAATAAAACTCAATTCAACTTAATTTACACTGTTATAAATTGTCATCCTTAATGTCACTCCAGGATGTTATTTACACTGCGTATCTTCAATGTCAATCCTTTATCAGGGATAGTTTTCTCAGGAAACAATTTCTAGTAAGAATCATAAGCGGTCTTTCTAATCGTTGCTTCTAGAAAAGTGTAAGAGCTGACACAGACTGCTAAGAGAGCTGCTAAGACCGAACAGAAATTTGTCAACAATGTAAAAGTATCCGTCTTCGTCTGCGCTGCCATATGCCATTAATCGTGGCGCTCATTACTCTGCCAATACCAACTAATATTTCTCGCGTAAAGTTAAAATCGCTTAATATTCTCTTCGTCAGATAAAATTTTAAAAGAGCATACTGAACCGTGTAAAGCGCTTAAGAGAATTGCATCAAGTTTAATAAGGGATCAAATCAAATATTACTGATTTATATACAGGACATAGATTTAACGTACAAACTTCAATATTTATATATTATATACATTCGTATATTTCTTGATAATTCTAATTAATTTCAGTTATAAAAATCTGCAGTCAATGTGATTGCTTAAAAATCTGCAGTCAATGAGATTGCTTAAAATGTCTCTCTTAGGAGGTCACTTCCTATTTTTCCTTGGAAAACGCTCACCTTACCATGTGAAGCGGGTAATTTTCCATTATCACTGTAACGACTGGCAACTTGGTAGTGGCTAGCTGTAACACGCTACTTCAAAACTGGTTAGTGTAATTTTGATGGGACAATTAGCTTAAACGTTTTGCCGATAAGTTAAAGAATTATGTAATTAGAGATTTACTTTTTCATGATTTTCTGTAATTTTGTCTTGAGTTTGATTCGAAGATTTCTGAAGTAATTTTAGTTAATTAAATTAGTCGATTTATTTGAATAATTCACAACGGTAAATTATATTACGGGCGATAATTCGTTTGTCAGCTTGCATAGTGTTCGTGAAGAATGAATCAGCGTTTTAAATTGCACTCTCGTAATAGAAAAATGTAGAATAACATATTTTTTAATGGTCTGATGAACGTCCACGTGCGGTATCTTATAATAAAAATAATAATAAATTTTCTGTCAAAAAGGCAGTAACTTACGGCGTATGACCATGATAGTAAACTACTACATCGGACCAGAGAAAAGTGGTTGAAAGCATTTACATCTCTTGATATGTTTTTTTTTTTGCTTATAAAAGGGCAAACATTAAAGGAAAATGGGTATATAATGGTGTAAACAGTCGACAAGTAAGTAAAAGAAGATTAAATTCGTGAGTATTAAAAAACTATTTTACTAAGAAAATCTAAAACCAGCACCAACGTATAAAAATCATGTATTCTTTATCTATAATAATAATATTTCTCCACCGTGCTACTGATAATTTGTTCCTGGAGACAATACAGAAAGGAAACAATTTCCGAGGTAATCATTTGCCATATTTATTCCTTCGCTTTTGTAAATTGTAAAAATTTAAAATGACTAATCGATATTTTAAAAATTATTGGGAAGAATTTACTCTTTTACGATTTTAGATATTGGTTTATACGAACAGAGTACCTTGAAAAAATTATTCAACATTTTTTTTCAATTCTCTCGAGTGGAATTAATTCAATTGGAATTAATTTGCGTGTTTGTTTCCTATATAATATTATTCACCGCTTGGTGACAGGAAATTTATTATTGCTTTAAAAATTGATATTGTTTAATTGAGCATGATATATGAAACGTAGGGCTTAAAATTTCTAGGAACATTATTGATAATTTTTGTATATATGTTGCATATAAAACAAAACAACATTTTTCCCCTATGCAAAATGTTTTAAAATACCCTAAGCAATAATTACACAAAAAAACAATGTCCTTTAAAGAGCTTAGAATAGCTGTTCAACTATAAATGAAAAGCTGAAGTCACGAAAGACAGTCCTCGCACAAACCTGTCTCACGCTTATTAATCTCGCCCCAGCTAGTACGAAGCGATAAGCCACCTCTAAACGAGCAGTCGTACCAATTGTGTCGGCTACCTTAACTATCACGCGACGTCTCGTTAAGACAGGCTGTTACATTTTGTTCAGAAATTAAGTTGTTATGCGAAGAAGCTGCGTACTAGAGTTTAAATAACAAAATAGTTATTTAAAACGAAAATCTTTATTTTTTCCATTTACAGAAAACTTATTCAGTTCCTTTAATTTTCTCTTTCAACCAGTTGACATCTGTTCGGTAAAAGGGTTTTACATTTGTTACAGGACGCAGTACGTAATAGATGTGGTCATGTACTCGAATAATAGCTCTTTTGTCCGGAAAATGTGGTTATTCTAGAAACATGATGGCATTTTCTCGTTTGGAACGCAAAGCAAAGATGTTATCAAGTAACCTTGGATTGTTTTCGTTTTCATTCTGCTTTCAAAGTTGTGTATGTCACGGTCGCTTTTAGCCCTGCATATTTATCATTTCGCCTTTTTTTTGTACGGGGATTTTATCGAGGATTGGAATATATTATTTCTTGCGTGTGGATTCCTACTACATTCTACGCGCGTTCCTGGAATTACGTGTAATTAAAACAATTTTTTGTCATTTCTCAAGTGCAGTTATAGCAGTAAAGTGTGAAAAGTATTCAGTATTTTTTTAATGTTACATTGTGAAAAAACAATTATAATATTTTTGAGCAATGGACACTACCTATTGAATAGAGACTGCTTAAAATATGTAAAGCCAGTAGAGATGTTTCCACTTTTATACTATACACATTATTCTGTGTCTCATTTATATCTGAATTTGGGAAAATTAGACGTAACATTTATATCTATATAAACTTGTTTGTCCGGGACAAACCGCGTCTCTGTGGACAGAACTACCAACGTTTCCGCCATCTTTCAATGGTCTTCTTCAGGGCAATGTCAGAGTCGTTAGATATTTTCGCAATCTCCTCCCCTTAGAGTTGCGTTTTTGACATTGTCCTGAAGAAGGACACAGCAAGATAGTCGAAATGCTGGTAGTTATGTCTTCTGAGACGTGGTTTGTCCCAAACAAACAAGTTTATATTGACTCAGGCCGAGCGAGCCTACGTTTAATCTAATAAAAGGTAATTTTTATTGTAACATTCATCTAACATTTACGCGTACTAGAGAAAGTTTTAAACCAAGTAAAACCCCTCCAAAGATTATTTTGCTTTAATTTTTTCCCTTAATTAATATGCAAAACTGAATCTCATAAGGAAATATTGAAACAAAAATGGTGTCATGTTAATATCCGCCCGAATCTGGTCACCATGTTTGTATTTCCAAACACTAGTCCAACTTTAGCTTCCCCAATGTGATGACTTTCTGGGCTCTGAATAAAGTAGCGACGTCTTTAATGAGGGTTGCGGCGAACGTACGCGTCGCATGGCTTGCTTCGAATGTCTCTGCGGTGTCGAGCGCACCCCGCGACGCCCCGCACCACCAGTGGAAGGGTGGGAAGAGGGGAAGGCAATGGAAGGCGAGGCGATGGGAAAGCTGTGGAGTGGAGACAGCTCTCAACGCGTTGGCTCGCTCTGTTAATGAGCTACCTCACCCTCCACCTCCTACTCCTTTCACTCCTTCCCATCCATGCCTCCCCATCCTGCACCTCCTTGTGCGACGGGTCTCCGGACAGATGCGTCCTTGTCGTTCGCTCCTCTCGCGTCAGCTGTTTGCTTCGTTTCGTGTTTCTTCCTTTTTTTCTTTGCCAGGCGAGAAGGACGAGTTTGATCGCAATGGGAAAGTACTCAGCGTATCCGACAGAGAGCTCTTCTTAGTAACGGTATGCTGATTGGAGAACATCATTTTTAAGAGCGAACGAGGTTTTGACTTTTTTTTTAATTAAAAGTTAAATTTTTGTGCACCATTTTGATCCAGTACAATATTGATTGTACTCCAGTATTGTTTTAATTGTTTTCAATAATTTTGAATTTTCTTTATGACACTGAGCCCATCGTGATCTGAAGCAGCTTTAGTTATGAGCGTGGATATTTTCGTGTTTGTTAGATTCGGAAATGTTCCAGTTAAGATTTGTTGTCTACCCCATTCATGGTATATAATTTCAATGATCCCTCTAGAATTATGAATATATATCCCCAGTTGTTTACTTCTTCCTGAAAATTTGTGCATCCATGACAAATTAGAGTACGCGAACTCGAAGTGACATCATCGAATGTTTCAAATGCCTATCCTGTGACAGGGCGCACAGAATTAGGTTTTTGCACATATTAAAGCTTGTAAGAATGCTTGTACCCAGGGATATCGAATAATTTTTTTTTCTCATACAGGTGCAATCAATATAGAAAGTATGCATGAATGCTAAAATAATGATTGATAGGGAGAAAATATATTTGTCATGTCAGTATTTTAGTAAAGTAGCTACTTGATTTGAATTTATTTTGATTACTTCTAATCCTTCAAAATATATATAAAGACCTCAATTTTTGTATGTCCCAGAAAGGTACTAGTAAAGAAAATCATTATTAAAACCTAAATTCGGAACATGAGGCTGTTCCAAAATGTTATTCGGATCGTTTCAAGATTTTAAATTATTTTGATTCTTGAATCCTCACTGTATTGGATTTATTTATTTCATCATCTTTTGCAATAAATGTTCTGTCCAAGATTGAATCCTTGAATAAAAATACGAAATATGTGAAAACAATAATTATTTATTTTAAAATTATATTTTGATATATTTCATAATATATTTTAAGTAATTATCTAAATATTTTTTGCATACATTCCAAAACCAACAACCTGTCACCACCTCGAATTTACCTTTCACCTCATTTATAGACCTCACCGACTCTTTAAGTTGCACTCAAGGCTCACTTTTCATGGGAACGAGTGCCTGGAATATCAAAATAGCGGCCGTTCCATGAATTACCACCGTTCACAGTCGAGTAATGGTGGCGTAAAGTGCGACTAAAGTGGAAGTCACTTCTTAAAGTCAATGATCTGTCGCGGAAGTAGAAAAAGGAAATTTAACATATATTAGTCAATAAAAATGATATCCGTTTCCACGTCCTTTTTACAGTAATTAAATATATGCTTACAAATAAAATATAAATTAATGACATTCTTGAGGACTGCGTATTTTTTAGTTGAACTCACACAATTTTATATTACTCACTTCGTGAATACTAAAAAATGTGTGCTTCTCTAAAGTATAATAATAATAATAATAAATTTATTGTAAGAAAAAAGTACAAACTGCGTTTGACCACGTGGAGGACAATAAACTAATTTACTCTCCGGAAGCAAGCAAGGGACCATCCCATCAATTCCAATCAAGGGCCCTTAAGCATTATAATTTCTGAAGCATTTTATAATGTAGAAATGAAATATATTTTGTATTTTACTTTTTATTTGTAAAGTAATTTTTTTTTCTTTGCAAGATAAAACGTAAGATAAACTGACAATTTTTCTGTCTGTATCATACATAGAAATTGGGAGATGTTAATTTATCAGCTTACCTGAGACACCGGTCCATCAATCATTCAGATGAGAAAAAATGTCATTTTACAATTGTACTTAATCACATCTTCAAATTTCGTAGCGATTAAATGCAGAGGAAAACGGGTAAGAATGGGCTACAGAGACACGACCGTGCCAAGATTAATAGAAATAGATAGAAATGAAATATTATGATTTAAAAATAAGAACAACCGACATGAAAGAAATGAAATTTTATTAGATTAAGAGTACTACAGCAATGGCGTGACTAATTATTCAAGGAAATAACATCACTTTACATTAATTAGAATGATAAAGATATTTACTGGGTTATTTGAACTCATTTAACTTATTTTATTAATCAATAAATTCTTTAACATTGTAGAAGAAATGGTGTATTCTTGAAGCTTGAAGGGTAGACAAATATTAGGATGGTAAAACTAAAAAAAAAGCAGAGCCAGATCTATCTTTCTCTATCTGTACATTTAAAAAAAATGAATTTTTTAATATAAAAAGAAATTCTCTTATAGCATTGTGCTATAAATAAAATTAAGGATAAAATCCGTATTTTGCGTTATTAATAAATATTACTCAAAACATGAAAACAAATATTTTAAAATATCGTAATATAAATAACACGTGATGTATCTTGGCAGATACTTTATCAAACTAATGCAATAATTTATGGAGATCGAGTACAATGAAAAATGATTTTATTTCATTAAAGAACACATTTTATCCATTTTTTAAGAATTCGTTTTAAGAAATTAAGAATTTTATAAATCCAGTAAAAAAAATTCAACCCAATTCGAGAGACGTGAGCTTTTGTGAATGAACAGATGTTTGTTAAGATGATACGTGAAACGTCTCTTTTTGTCTCATTCAGCGTCAGTCGTTGTGCTGCTCAGAAGCGGCTCGAGAGACAAATGTAATGGATACTTTGTCGACATCATTGTATTGCTGTTTTCTCAGATTTCTATCTAAAGACTCCAGTTAAAAGCAAGACGCAGCTAAAATTTCTCAACTCCAACTCATACGTCTCCTCAGAAGTGCAACGCATTGCAAGGTTGTAAGAACAAGTGAGTGGCTTACTCGGTGTTCACACAGTGATCCCAATATTATTAGAGTGAACCATTTCACTTCATTACTCTGATAAAAAATTTTGTGCTCTTACAACAAAGAAGCCTCTTCAATTCTCGTATTTCCTTATTTGTTATATCGTTGAAAAATATTAATGTTTTTCTAGTAAGTACTCTCGCTTAAATTTTTGAATGTATTTCGTCTATTATGTGCTCGACTTCATCATCCATTATTTACTCGTTTTCATTGACAATATATTACTTCTCATTTATTACATCACATCCTTAGGTTCACGATCAAGTGTTTATGTGATAACTTTCGGCCAGGTGAAAATGGCGCCGAGCCTGGAATCGAACCCGGGACTCCTGAATGATTGCTGAGAGGTTGACCTCTATACCACTGTTTCACAATAATGATGGTGTACAGAACACGAATGGGCGGTGTTGTGGTCAACACCCTTGTGATCAAAGCTGGAGTCCTGCGATTGATCCCCGGCTCCTCACCGTAATCACTTGGCCGAAAGTTATCACATGCACGTGTAGGTACTCGGATGATATGTATACATATGTGTTTATATGTTTGTATCATACAAGATAAAATAAATTACTTATTTGTTAACAATAAAACAATGTTGCACCGTACATTTTTGAATGTTCAACAAATTGTTTAAAACGCTGTTATTTTATTCCGAGTTTTAAATTCCTTTACTAGCATTACCCTGTGGTAAATATTCCTGGAGACTCTGTGTAGTACGAAGATTATTTACCTCATCAGTCAACTGTGATTATTCTATCCTGTTGATGTTAGTTAACTTTATCGTGCTCCCCATTGTCATGATTTCAATTTCTGTTTTTGTAGTGTATTTATCACTTCATTACTGTCCACTGTAGTTTTCATGATATACATGTCTCTCAACAACATACATATTAGTAGTTTCTTTTTTATTCACAATCTCCATTATTTCTTTATTTGTATTCTAAACTGATCCACTGTACCTTTCTCGTGATATCGATACCTCCGCCTTGACACACATCTCGTATTACAAAGCTCCTTGACGGGGCGACCTTCGCCTACGAAACAACCATAGTACTATTCCAGTAACCACCATCCTTGTCGGGAATCTCCTCCTATCTATTACCACCTTCTCTTCGTGTACCTTTACCGTCACCATACAGTCGCCTCTCTTGTCGCCTCCACTGCAGCCACCGCCCCGTAGTCCGCCACCGCTGCCGCCGCTGGGGCCCGTGGATCGATACCCGCGTCGGAGAGCGAGCGAGAGTCAGCCCGCGCCCGGCGGGAGCGGCCCGGAGGCCTCGTCACGTGAGCGCGCCCCGCCCTTGCATCTCCCACTCCCACACCCTCCCAACGAACCTCTCTCTCTGCCACGTCCAGAGCCTTTTTTCCCCGTCCGCGCTTCCGGTCAGGCGTCCCTGCGCACACGACTTCGTTATTGCCCTACCCGACAAAAGAATGGTGGGAGAGGGATACGAGAGAAGAAGTGGAGAATGGGAGAAACGAGAAACTAGTTTAGGTTCAGAGTGTACAAGTCGTGCGGAAATAGTTCGAGTAGTTAGTTGAATGTTGCGTAATGAGTGGGACGAGGTATTTTCATATTACTTTCGTATGTGTTGGCTCTTTAGCAACTGCGCACTACTAAATGCGGAAGAGCGTGTATATACGGAGGGGAAAAATTATAAAGAATGGAAGTCATTCTTGTAGTAGAGAGAACATGACGAGATTAACATGTCGAAAATTTCAATCAGAAAAAATTAAAATCTTTTTGCTCATCACACATGTAAAATATGATACAAAAATGATACTTATATTTTACTTCTTTATGATTATGACGCATATTGTACATTAATATGTTTGTTAATAAGCTGTCCTGTTGATATTGAAATTATAATTCTGAAAACTTCATAGTCCCTCGTTTTTATTGTGATCAATTCAAAAATCTACAGTGAACCTTTTTAATTAGTTACCATTCTTATATTACTTTAATAGCAGAGTTCAAATCAACTATTCTGTTTGTGAAGAAAGACATATACCAAAAATTCAACTTGCAGTATTTTATACACCATTCAATGGTAGTTTAACAAGTTATCACAAAAGTACATTAGTTTATGAGACACAATAGAAGACATAAGAGGTTTCAATTTTCCCACTATTTGTCCAAGCCCCAGAGAATGTCATTTCGTGGAAGTAAAATCACCATTATTGATTAGCATACATTTGTAATTACTCAAGTGATTCATGGAATGGTTGCATGGAATAGTCAGAAAAATTTGTTGAAAATATTTTTTTGGATTCTACATCAAAGAGAAAGTACTCACACTAATTTTCAGCCGTGAAAATGTGATCTTTGTTTTTCATTATTTCACAGCTCTCTTCTTTTTCATCATTTTTCCCAAAAATATTTTCCAGATTTATTTCATCGCATCCAAACGTCAATTTGTCTTTAAAAAAAAAATTTATATATTTTTATCTTATAGTAAATTTTGCGATGAATCTATACATGCCTCCAAAGTTTTGATCTGGTACTTAAGCGGAGAATTCTATGTAATAATACGAAAGTTCTTTATCTCCCAACTAAATATCTCAAAACAATCATCTCGTATACTTTTTTCGGTTTAATAACATTTTTTATATCTTCTTTTTAGATCAATATTTATTTCTTTGGTTATCGACGTGTTTGTGGTCGATAATTCAATGACTAAAAATAAAGAGATTTAATCACTTAACATTAGTTTGTTGTAATTTTCTATCGTAGGAAATCTATTAACGAAAAGTAATGGGCATATTCAGATGCAGTGAGGTGAAAGATATGTGTAAGAAGTCCTAGTTGAAGCATTTATTTCACGAGTATAGACTCCACGAAAAACTAAGTGTAAATTTTTCCCCTCCAATAACAAAATAACGCTTTATCTGTGTCGGATTTAACCCACGCGAACTGTCTCTGAATTTCCTTACGAGTGACTGCTGAAATGTTAATGAATCAGTTTGCATGGAGCCATGGGCACGTTAAATGAATGTGTAAATACTGCTTAGATTTCCCGTAGAATCTCAATCTGAGTTTATTGAACTTCCTACTCAAGAAGTATCCGATCAAAAAATTGCAATCATATTTTTATATCGTGCAAAGTTTAAAATAAAATTTAACTTTGAAAATAATGTTTCGTTTGATAGTGGTGAAAAAACTGGATAAATTTGTGTAAAAAATAGGTGAGTTCTTAATCTTAAGTATAAAATTCTATAAAATTATTTTAAAAGTTTAATGAGAAATTACCCACATTTATCATTATTTTCAAAAGCTATGGAAATTTTTTTATTAAATATCACTAAAATTAAGTGATATTAATGGGTAAAAAGATCGTTCTTGAGTTGAGATTATCTCAAAATCTGTACTTCAGAAGTTTTGTACAAAACCTTTTTTTACACTTATTTGTGGTCATTCAAAGAAGTACATTTTTTTAAACAATAAATTAATTTGATATAAAGTTTTTTATAAATTAAAAAAATATCACTTATCTAAAACTCTTTCAAGCTTGTTCAGTACCATTTATAAGACTAAATTTTTTGTTTTGTTTTTACGAAAAGAGACGTTGTGAGAAAGGAGGATAAGTGAGAAAATTGTATTACCAACTCAAAAATTAATATTCTTTATTGGAATACGTTATATCGCATTCTGGACATTAGATAAACTATTTCAAAAAAGCGAAACAATTTCAAGATCGGCGAAAGTAGTCTGAACACCCTCCTGAACAAAATTTCTCACTAATGAATCAGAACACGCACAAGGAGATAATTTTCGTCGCTTCTTCACTTAGCTTACATCGTGGAGTCTTATTTATTGCTTAATTCGCTTACGACCCGACGTCCATTCGACGCGTATCATTGCGAAGCGAATTAGCACGAAATCCCGCGAAGAGAACGGTCGAATCCCGACACGAGGATTGTCCACTGCGAGCGCTAGTTTCGCGCGAACTAGTGAACCTTCCCTCCCATTTGCCAGTGCTAGCATCCTAAGGTCATGAGAACTCAGCGCTCACAGTGGTCGTATATCTAGTAGATCATTCTGTTTGTTAATCTCGAAGTAGGTACCTTTCAATATGACATAACTGTTTTGAAATTACGAATATTCAATAGAAATTTACTCTCATGATTGAAGTGTTTTGCGTGTGAAATTCGTACTAAGGTTAATGTCTCAACCTAGTGTTTATTCTACAAAATAAATTCTTCAGTAATATTGTGCGTCTTATCACTCGCAATATAATATGGGTGTGAATAAGTTACACTGTTAGTTACGCATCTGAAAGACAGATTAGCCATTACGTCAATCTGTCACAATTTAACTCTTCTATGAATACCATGAAAATAATATAGGAGCTAATGAATACTATGAAAATTAACGGCTCACATTTCAGTACCCAGGCAAAAATTAAATTCTAATTTTGGGTTCATTAGATAATTTCGGATTAATTGAATTAGTTGACCATTAGTTATAGTTGAACCCGGTACATTCGACCAAAATGTAATGTATAGAATGTACGTCATTTATGTTCATTTTCCTTATTTTCTAGGCACGAATATCTTAGTCACGCCAACTCGACATAAATCTTTCAGCTTTCAAAAGGATATTTGAGATAATTCCATTTTATTTCTGTGTTGAATACTTGAGTATTTGCATCGCTTATGAGTCGCTTAGTGACGTGATTAGCAATGATATCAAATTCTTTGGTCACGACTCCATTTCCACTTTGATTTTTTTAACTTCATGTTACAGATTTAAGAATAAAGATAGGTTGTTACTCGATCATCTTGTAGATCGAAATATGCAGTGAAATATTCGAAGAAAGAACCTTTCACGAAATATTTATATGCTGGCAGGCCACAAAGCAAAATGGTAAAGTGATATTACCTCATTTTATGTTAGTAAAATAAAACTCTCATTGTTTACTAATTTACTCCTAATTATTTTATGTTGCATGGAAAAGGGAAACGGACCGAGATTCGAATCTCGATCCGTCTCCTATTTTCATTCAACATAACGTAATTAATCTGTTACCTGGCGGTGAGGTTCACCACGATTTAAGAGATTCCTGTGAGTCAATTACTTCAATTTTTATGTATATATGTTTAAACATAGAAAAAGAATTCCAAGGGAAGTGTTTGGTACTGAAATATTTATTTAACTTTCATAGTAGTGTGGTATTTTACGCATCATAGTACATTAATCGTTCTGTTTTGTAGCACTTATCGGGTCACACATATGTGATGTGAAATCAGAAGAGTCGTGATAATTACATGAAAATATTTTGTGACCATTTGCATACTTCATAAAATAATATTTTAGTGCTCTAAAGTTTAGAGACGTATGATTTTTATAATAGTGGAATTAAACGGCCATAATTATCAAGTTTTTTTTCTGTTGGTGATGAACTCACGTTTTTACTCGTTAATTAATGCAGGAAAGTGTTGCTAACTCTGGAATGAGGAGAAACAACAAAACTCGTTATCTTCTTATTCACACAAAGCATTGTTTAGGAATGCCCACAACTGCAGGAATTAAACAAAAATGGTCCTTATCTGAGTGGATACATTTTTGCACTCACACATGCCAAGCAAGTTAACAACTTTAAATCCCTTGTATGTTCATAAAATTTCACAGATTCTATTCTACATTAAATCTGACGATTTTGTATCTGTTGTCTATACAAAGTGTCTGCTAACAAAAGACTGTTGATGAAATATTTTTATTATATAATAATGTTGACAACATACGGAACTATAAACATTGATGTTTGATCAATAATTAGGCTGAAGCGAATATTTTATATTTTGTGGAGAAATAATACTTCATGAAGAGCGTATTTTAAATTGTGAAACTACTCGCATGCTCTCTTTAAACGTAACAAATTCCTTAAATGAATTTAACTCCTTTCACGTGTGTGTAGTACGAATGCAAACAAACAAACAAATACGTCAGCGCCCACTCACGTCCAACACACTAATCCAACTTACTGACAAGCTTCCTCACGAAGCATCCAGCGTTGTTCGCCTTTGCTTTCGTACTCTCGTCCTACCCATCGTCTCCACCTTCACCTTCGCATATGCGAAGCGGCGGACTCCCCACCCTGCCCACCGTCGCCCTCTTGCCTTCGGCTATTCATCATGGAAACGTAATATTGTGCCTCTCTCGCACTCAGAACAATGCGACGAGCAACCGTGAGGAATAGGCGCGCTAACTAGCGTCGGCCCCGCGGCGCAGTCCCCATGCAAAGCCCGACCCTTCCTCTCCGTTGAGTCAGTCGCCGTCCGAGCAAGAGCTACCCGGCATGCGGATGGAGTACCGCAATGCTCTGAGTTAGGTCCAATGAAATAGCTGCATTTACGCCAGTAATCTGTTCACGTCATATATACCTACTGCAGAATCGTTTAGACATAAATGCTCTCTAATCTTCTACGTCTTGAAGATAAATACTATGGTTCAGAGCACATAAAAGCAATAATTATACAATTTCCTCTGTGTAACATTAATATTTTAGAGAAATATAAGTCATTTTATATACAAAACTTAACATAATTTTAATACGTTTTTCTTATTCTACTTTAAACAGGTCACACTTCCAACCATTTGTACTTTTACGAATCCTGTGTATCATGTATTGAAGTGATCAAAGTCTTCAGATACAGAAAGCAATTTCTTTCTTTGCGTGCTGTGTGTGTTTTGTTTCGCGCTTTGGATAAAATCAGAACGTGATTTAAAAATTATTCACATGAAAGGAAGTTAAGTAAATCTGACTTGTTGGATAAAGCTATATATTGTTTTTTATTCATTTTATAGCATTAATTTTTATCAATTTCTTTAATTCATCACAATTTTATTGATAAATAATGAATATTATTAGACAAAACAGGAAATATCACATTCCGGAGATAGTCCTTTCGAACGTAATTTTTTAAATTAGGTGTAATTGACAGCAATGTCTTGATAAACAAATGTAGTCAACAATAATTTTGATAACAAAGCAAAAGAAAGATTGAGGTGTCAGTATTCCATTCCCTTTGCCACTGTTCTTCCTCCTCTTATATTCCTGGCGCGTTCTACTTGAGTGGATAATATTGTTAAGAGTTCTTAGTGGAGATCTCTAGGGAAGTTCTTCATACTCCCTACACCCGCTGTTTCCCCTTCCTTAGCCACGAAACTCCAACGGCGCTTTCAGCGATCACATTCCCGTTAGGATAACCTCCCCATTAAGCTCGTTACTTCCTTCGAGGTTTCTTCAACACTATTGCTGCTACTGCAGCTCCTTTTCTTTGTTTTCCCTCTTTCGTCGTGGTAGCGCTCATCGATTTTGGAATAATTATTACGAAAAAAAAACCCCAAACGGACTATTAATGAAATCTCTTGATCCCATTTCGCGAACTCGAATCCTGAAGCGCGCCAATTTTCCGTAATGTAATTATCCCTCAACGACGAAGACGGGGTCGTGGTGTAGCTTAAATGTGTAACCGGCTTATTTGTCACGTTCAAGGGAGATACTAAGGGTAGAATTGGAAAGTGACCATTTGTCTAATTTTCGTTCCCATAACCACGATCAGAGTTGTTTTAGAAATAAGGTCAAATTTTATTTTCTAAGTACCCAAAAATATTCAGTGTATTAATTTGAGCTTGCTTAGTCAAGGAGACTATCAAAAGTTTAATGATAAGATATAAGATGCAAACATCAAATAAATTACACAGACACACAAAACATTGCTCTGCACGACTCCAAAGTCTAAATCTGTGTACCGTATGTATTTCGACGCGCTGAATCTGAATTTTGAGGCATAACTGTTCTTTCGCCCTCCATTTCATATAGCGAAAAAACACCCTTAAATTCAGAGAATACAGATGAAATAACATTGGGGGTGATGGAGTAATTCTTAATTAGGATTCGGATTCTGATTCCGCGCGTCAAAATAAATAGGGATACGAAGCTTTAGTCTTTGGGACAGACCAATTTTTCTTGTGTGTCTGTGTTAATAGTAACCAGTGTTTCAACAGCATTACGAGGAAATGAGGAATATTACGGTTATACTGCTGAAATAAAATAAACCCAATAATTAACGGCGCCATAAATAACGTGTAGGATCAAAACTTTTTAGATATTTGAATGTTAATACCATGTGTTGTAGGTATTTGAACTCTGTTAAGTATTGCGCTTTCTTGACCCCATCTAATAGAGACCTCAAAACCCCGTATATCTTCGTAGTCGGAGCAAACTAGTGTACTAGCAAAGTGACCTCTATCTGCCTGAAAGAAAGATTTGTCGCAAGGTTCAATCGGCGATTACGTCAGAGATGTGGTCCGAAAATACGCTTGACAACTGAGTTCAGTCTTGCGGCGCTTACCTTAAGTAAAACATAAAAGTCTCCGTGGATTCAAAACATTTCCACTTCGACTCAGTGGAGTATATTTACCTGTTTGTGTTACGAATACGTTTTTCTTCCTGTTTATGGGTTTAAGAATGTAATAAAATCCGTTCAATATTTTATGTTGTTTATATTACTAACTCATTTATGTTCACTTTTCTACATAAATTTCTTTCTCAACAAATATGATGTAATTAAAGGTGTGTATAGCAATAAAATTAACTTAACAACTGTTCTTTCTTTCTGTTAAAATATTTTCAGTTTTCAGGAATGTGTTTACAAAGAAATTTTTTTCCGCGTCGTTAAAGTTTTTCACTATTTTTTGTATCTAATACTCACACCCTTCCATGTCATGTTGTCCACAAATCACGAAATGAAAAGTCAAACAGTGGGTTCTATTGTGCAGGGATAGTTTCTCTTTAAAATTTATGGAGCGGTGTTCTCCTAGAGCGTACGCCAATTTGCATCGCTATGTAAATGCGGTCGAGTTGAAACCAAAGATAAATATTTCCGTCCCATTGAATTGTGCATCGTGCTCTACTTGGCGAAAACAGACGTGCCGTTTATTCTTGCGTGAGGTTTGAGACGCTAGGAACAGTTTGACGTACAGAAGACGACGGTCGACACTTTCGTTTTCATGACCTTTTGCCTTTCGTTTCCATAAAATTCTGCATTGGAATATGATGACAAAGAGAGTTTTTTAAAAATCAAGAAGTAGAATTTCCATTCAAGTACAATGGAAACTGTTTTTCACTTATTTCTATTTTTCTTCAGTATATCCTTTTTCAGAAGACATCGCTCTTACAGATGAGTTTATAAAAAAAATCCATCATTTAAAAAAATGACAGCGGAACATTTTGTTTGGTCACCTAATCAGAGTGTTGAATGATCCATCCTCTCGTTCCCGATATAAAATATTGGTGAAATAGATGGTTGCTGAAACACTAGTAACTTGAAGAGGCTCATCCGTTTTCAAGTATCAATTTAGTGGGATAGATCCTCTTTCTTCTGCGATATTTTTTCATTTAGAGGCGGTAAACTGCGTAATCTGCTATATTTTGCTCGCCATAAAATACACATAATTCTCATTTCAGAGTGTAAATCGTATTTTGTAAAATTGGTTGATATCTCAAACAATTTTGTGTATGAATTACTTAAATTGAATCAGAAAATGCCAATGGAAAGAAAAACTAGGTCTTAAATAAGCTTCGGCGATATAGATTACTTGCATGCCTTCACTCAAAAAACTTTATACGACCGTATGTTGATGATTTAAGAATTAATGCTGAAAATTAATTTACACCATCTCTCTCTTTCTCTCTCTCTCAAGTAAATTGGTGTCATGAATATGGACATAGACTCATTACCGGTGTATTTTTTACGAATTGGAATAGATCATGCCTTAATTCATAACATCATTATTTTTTACAGTTCTCAGATTGCGGTGCGGTGCGTATGGTGTAGGTCAGACCTGGGAAGGAAGATAAAGAGTAGTCCTAAAAAGACGAATAATACACGTACAAAAGAATCAGGACAAGAAAAACCGTAAAGCTTCAAACACAGTTAGTGATATTAGTTGTTGATGTAACATTTGAATGTGTTTACGTATTTACCTCGCACGAAGTAAAGCAGGAATACATTGTATTGGTATGGTTGTGTTACGAGATAAATAAATTATTAACAGTTCATTCGTCCCTTTCCCGAACAAATCGTTGCACGTGTACTGTTTAAATACCGACGAACTACTTCCATCACTTCGAGCTCCACGATTGAGAAGATGAGAAAATCACATTCGTACGCGTCAATCCATGCTGCCTGTACATGCAGTTGTTTGTCGCAAGGCATACAATCAACCCAGGGTCGAAATCGAATATCAGATGTGGTTCTGATACACCATTGACCAGACGTGTTCAGAGAAAATGTGTCGTATCGCTGCCACGACGACTGCTTGGAAGGTGGAATTCTGTTGTTCGACGGAAATAAACTAGTAAAATAGTGATTCAATTTCAATGAATTTATAGTCATGTTCCAATGAAACCGTACCTAATACTTAAAAAAATGAGATACGCTAATTGTAAAAAGAATAGACTATTAAACAAGATTTTTGAAATAATTTAGAACACAGAATTCTCAAAATATTTTAAAAAATATATAAATTTAAGAAGTCCTTTCTCACAACCAAATATATCGACTTTTGACGAAAACACTCTTTCGAAATATACCTTCAAGAAGATGTAGATTACTGAATATTACGTAGCGATAATGAGTTCGATGACTCCGTTGATTCAGACAAATTTTGTGATGAACTTGGTACAATATTATTTAGTTGCACATCGGATTGATGGCACATGCTATTATAAATGTGTGTTGTTGTTTTTTTTGTGTGTGGGGCTTTACGGATCGTCGACATCTAGGTCATTAGAGCCCTAAAATTCTGTACAGGTAGGGAAAATGCAGTTACGCACTAGGGAGAGCCAACATGACTGTCCCCGCGTGTGGGACTCGCCGAATGTCTCAACCTTAACCCACTAAAAACCCTCCTGAATTAAAATATATCAAAACATATCTCAAAACATTGAGGACAAAAAATGAGGAGGGGGGGACAAAAAATGAGGAAAATGAAAGATACCCTAGCCCTAATAGCATCGGTATCGAAAAGAACAAGAGGTGACCAAGGAAGGTCCGAAAAGAGAAAGGAAGGAGACTAGCACAATTAAGTGGAAGCAATGCCAGACTCCTAATGTGAAAGATTTTCAATATTTCATTCCTTAACGATTTTTAATAATATATTGTTTTGATATAATATTATTTAATTATTTTTAATTAGCCATAATAAAAATAATGAACTATTTTTGCTTAGTCTGAAAGATTCTCTCGTATACCCCCAATATTTTACAATAATATACATGAAATAGATTGCANTGTCATGAAATATATTGTCACACAATAAGTAACATAGTTATCTTCTTAAAGTTAGAAAAATAAAAGTCCTTACGATTTCATCATTCTATTATAACAATATTTCCATCTCTGTATTTTAACTAGAAACATTTCAGATCATTATTTTTGTAACTGAGGCGGTGCACTTTGTTTTGAAAGTAAATTCTTTCTAAGTAAACAAATATAATAATGAAATAACATTTATTGCTTTATCTTGTACGTTCATCTATTCAGAGAAACGGGAAAATATCAACCTTCAGTGCTTCGTTCCTCATCAGGGCCGCAACTTATCCCCACCCTTAGAACTAAATGGAAATGAAAAGCTGAGGACAGCCCTTAGGCAAGGCGTCGAGCCTTATTCTCAGTGAATGCGTAAACCTAATTAGAGCAATGGATTTCCACTTGTTTCGGGTGGATGTGGAAGGTAGATTAAAAAAGAGAACGGGTTGTTCTGCTCTATTCAATTCATAATCAGTGAAGTGTTGGGAGAAAATGAGAATGTAAATGAAAGGGTCTCAAGAATGTGGACCAAAAGAAGTATGTTAATACCTCTTTGCTTCCTTTCCACTTCAAAAAATTGACTTTAAAAAGATTATGTTTATCTTTGTCATCTAGTACAATTGTTGAATTATTCTAATTACTGAATTATTTTTTATTTTTTAAATTACGTCAACGGAGCACAACTTTGTGAAGTTTTTGATAGGTTTTCGAAAGCTATTAATACCTAGTTTTATTTAAGAACAGTTGAAGAAAGTATTAGATTTTCGTATCTTTACTGTAGCATCAATTGATTATCACTGATGGTATGTTCCATGACATAAATTTCTTCTTGAATAGGAGTATTTACAATTTTTAAATTGTGTAACTATATAAAAATAATTAGTCTATGCAGCATGCAATGTGTGTTTATATATAAATAGTGAAACAAGTTTTAACCGGATGATGTCACGTGGTAAATGCTATATATTGTTAAGGAATTTACGTTTCTTTTCACGCAGTTTACAGTACAAGCAATATATAGTTTCTGTGAAAGTATTATTTTTTCATGTTTATTTCGTTATTATGAAAAAATTTCTCAGCTGTAGTCTGAATATAGTTCACTATCCTTCTGTATAAGATAGGCATTGAGGTGAGCCCAAAATTGCTATGTTGAACGTGAATGAATACTACACAATTATATTTTTAATGAAAACTGAAAACGTTTCCATACATGAAAACAAAGGCTGTGGCTTAGAGGACAACGCGTGGGTGGGATAAATGAAAGCAATATCAGGATAAAAGAATAATAACACCACCCTCTTGAAATGTATACCAAATGCAAACAAGATGGACGTACGAGTGCGGCAAGCAAAAGGAAACAAGAGAGGGAAAATGACAAGTTGAGGAGGAAGAAAGTAATATCAGGCAACTGAGTGGAGTTAAGTGCAGAAACGATGGTAGAGAACAATTTCCCTTAACGACGTTCCTTTTTCTAACAAAGACTTTAAAACGAAAAACACGACGTTTGCCCGGTGAGCCTTGGTGCTTTGGTGGCTAAAGCAGGTTCTACCAAGATGGCTGCTTCAGAGGTTCTAAAGCTACAGAACAGTGATGCAGAGTAAGATGCAGGGCAATTACACTTAACGTTTCGGGACACAAACTACTAAATTAAAAGATTTGACAATGTAAGTACCTCAACTAAAGAATATTGCAGTAGGAGAAAAAAAGGGAGAAAATATGTTTGCTTGCTATTTACACCGTGTTTGCTCAAAAGGAAATAAAAACATTATATATTTCTATCAACTTTCCCAAAATAACCCGAAACTATTTGAATTTTCTGAGGATTATTGTCTTTTGTTACGTAAGAATTAGTTCAAAACCTTATTCTGCTATGATATGAAAAAAACAACACATTTTTCTATACATTGCGGAAAGGAAATTCTCTCGAAAAGTCCTTCATAGACCAGGAGGAAATTATGTTTTCATTGACATAAAACAGTTTGAGGCTCTTTTTAACCACTAATCTGTCACTGTAACATAATATTATTATAGCGTTGTATTGTCTTCTTTAAAATCTTTTCTTCAGAAAAATATGTTTCATGTTTTCAACGAATGTATAAAAATATCTTTCTATAAAACAGTTAATATCAGGTCGTAGAATTTTGAGACACTTCTTCGACTGACCTTTTGAACATTTCCCTGAATATTCCAAGTGATTGACTATTTATCATACTCATTTAGTGAGCGATGAGAAAGCAATACAGAAATGTAAATATTAATGAGAATATCTCAAGCGGGTTAATATTTTGAGTTTAACACTATCTTCGTTGTATTTCTGTTTTTAATAATTTACGTTATTTGCGTTTTTCGACAAATGTTTTGATTTTAATCCCGTCAAAGATTTACGGTTGTAACATCTATGTAGAAATGATTGAAAATTACTTTTGAACGATACAGAATTAGAAAAGGTTTTTTCGATACTGAATGTTTCAGTACCCTACAATCTAAAGATTTTTTCTGGATAGCTATAAATACATAATATTCTTTGAAATTAATAATTTTTAAACACTTATTTAAATGAATTATTTTATAAACATTTCTAGTAATGCTACAGTCTAGAATTTATTTTAAACAACTTAGTTAATAAAATTGACTGTGAATTGTAAGGTGATTTTTAGTTCTTTTACTTTGTATCTAAATGTTCCTTAACGTAGTTTATTGAATTTATCAGCTCTGTGCTATCATATGTTTTCTTTAGACTAAAGGAATCGTCAGCGAAAAAACTCTACAGGATGTGATAAGTTGTGAAAATAAAGGCTTTAGTCCTATCCCAACATTTTATTTTGTACGAAATTGGAACGTATAGTGTAAAAAGCATTTTGGAAAATACTTCATTACTGTGTTGATATACATTAAGAAGTTCTGCTAAGGTTGGGCATTAATTCCTGAATATAAGTAATAATACACTGGTCATCGATTTTCTCTGGCAATTTTTAGCAATTACTGAGAAAAACAAAAAATAATGTATAAAATTAATGTTATTTCCAGGAAATTCTTACTCCTTAAATGTTTTGGGCTAGAAATAACGAAAACTGATTGTTTAATTATATAACTACTACAGATAATAGCTGGGGAGCGTCAAAATAGCACAAAAATGGGATGTTTAAGCAACCCATGCATTTCCTAGAAATATGTAAAATAATTAGTTAACAAGTTTTTCACTTTTACTCCCGATGTGAGTCGGCATGTTAATTGCTGTATTTATTGTTTCCCATATTAATAAGCACAATGTAATATATGGTTGGAACAGAATTAATGTGGTAGTAAGATCGGGCTCTTGCTATCTCCTCGGTGGGTGGCAGACTCGCATTCGCAAGTCGCGGCTGCAAAGCGGCTTAAGGAAGCGACTCCAGATTCAAAATGTGAGTAATTTTCCGTAAGTCCCGGGAGACATGTTTAAGCGGTGGATTAGCTGTTCTCAAGAAGGCGCAGAGTTTCAGGCACGCGCCTTCATGCTTTTCTGCGTCTCGTACTTTCTTCATTACCTTCTTCTGCTTTTCTGACATTCCTTCGTCCACTTATCCACTTCAGTGAGGTCTTATTTTCATCTCGATTATTTTCTGATTCACCTTCAATTTATCCTTCCCTTTTCTTGACTTTATCTCCTATCCATTTTCTTCACTTTCAGGTCTTTTAGTTTTCTTTATATTCCTCCGTTCACTATTCGCTTGCACAAACTATTGTTCGTAATAGTGCATGTATACACGACATTTAAGTGACACTATTTTTCTATATCTTGTATTTTTCTGTTTTCTTATTACATAAATACTTCATATTATTAATATATTTCGTCTTGAAGTATTTTTAGTTAAATTAAAAATTATTCTTCTAGTTAAAATACGGAAAACATTTCTGAAGAAAGTTCAAATTTATATTCTGAGAGAATTAAAACCTTACACGTTTTTGCTATACGTTTATCCACGGTCATTGAATACCTACCTATATATCCTTCTCTATTTCTCCCCTAATTACCCTTGTTTCGCGAAGTTCCATACTCGCTTTCGAAAGGATTTTTCCTCTTAGTAGTTAGATCAAGTATCTAACCTTACCTGAGAAATCCTTCCGGCAATTATAATACTTAAATTAAGACAAGCCCTTCAAATAACACCTGTGAAGTTTTTGTTGAGATTATTACGTGTTAAATAGTCCTCTCAACGCATCTCAAGTGTTGTTTAGATCTGTATAAAATTTAATTGAGGAGTTCAAATTTTTTCTTTGTCATTCTGCTCTCAACTCCTCGTAATACATCTCTCTACACATCTTCTTTAAGCATTTTCATTGCTTTACTTTCTCTTAACTTTCTATTGATACTAAATATACCAATATAACTTTAATACTAATTATATATTATTCAAAATTTGTATCATGTATTTTAACTCTGTATTTTACCGCATTTTTTAATTTTTCTTCGGCATTTCAATAATTTTTACGTATAAAAAGATTACGTACTACTTTTGAGTTGTAGCGTAATCTCCAACAAGACGAAGAAATATCTTGACGCTCTCGACGTAACAGTAAATCGCTTAGGGCAATTTACCAAACACACGCATGCCCCGTTGACGTCGCCTCCCACCCTCGCATCCATCTCACGCCTCTCCACCCTCGTCCTTCAGCATCCGCGGGTGCAAGCGCCTGGAGGCAGTGCTCCCAACTTCGCAAGCGCTCGCACCGAGAGGCAGGGCGGAGGAGAGTGTCACGGGACGGGAGACGAAGAGGGGAGCGAGAGAACAGTTTCCAAGGTACAGGGGTGGAGAAGCGACACGCTCCGGGCGCGGAAGGCGAAAAGCGGTTTCAAGCACTATTTAGTAATGTGATCGTCGTGGGGTGGGGGTATGAAGAAATTATGTGACGAAGCTTATGGGTTGTGAAATGGGTCTAGTTTGTTTCTCAGTGGAAGCATTATATAACAGGTCGATACGTAAACGATTTCTTAGTGATTAACGTAGATTGTTTGGTTTCATTAAACCAGAGATAACATTCATATAATATGTACATATTTAACAAACTACAGAAGTTTTTAGCGTTTTAATAATTAATTTTCCGCCATACACAAGGAGAAAACCTCTTAAAATATATTCTGGTTTAGAGAATCGAGTGCTGCAAAGTTCTCATGACGCGGAAATAAAATAATATAAAAATTTGTGTGTGATTAGCTCTACTTTTATTGAAATTTGGTAGATTTGACACATTGTTAAATCTATAACTTTTAAGTTTATATACTTTCAAAAAAGTCGTATATCCCAAAAAATAGTTTCAGTTCAAAATTGTTTCACATACAATTTATCTTTCTCCTACAGAGGAAATTGCGAAGTGTCTTCTTTTGATATCAATTAAATTATTTATTTATGTATTTCATAAATTTTCACACCTATTACATAACACATTTCAATATATACTGAAACGTACATTTATATTTCACGTTCATGAAAAATTATATAACCGTCAGTCCATGCGCTGAAGAATAAAATATCAGTTTAACGCTCAACATTAGCTTTTGAACGCAGTAAAATATTTCCAGAATTGTATCTTATTTTAAATAATATAATTAAAGCTTTCAGTTCTTGTATAATTTAAATGACTTGTTAACAACCTCCCTGAAAATTTCCATTCTCGACTATTTTGTTTTGTTTTTATTCATTTTTGTGATATATTACCATTCCCCTTCGTTATTACAAAATTAAATTCTTAAGGAAATATTTTTTTTTAATTCTATCTTAGCGTAATGAATAATTCGAATTATTTTGGTTGTTCGTTGAAACAAGAAGATAAACACAATTTACTGAAATGAATATCATATATCAAGAAGTAACATATCGCTAAATAATATCAAAATAAGATTCGGACTAATTTTTTTTTCTTTTAATAAATGATTACATTGTTTCTCGTTTATTAATGAAATTACAATGCATAAGAATTTTTCCTCTTTAGAAGAATCGTATTAAGATGGTTTCGTGGTCTAGATAATCTCTTACTAATATTCATTTTAAGAAAGCGCTTTGCATTCTTTGTGCAGCATCCTGTGTAAAATATCAAATCCATGAAAGTCGTGAGAATTAATTTGGAATTTTCCTTTTGTAACCTTTAATTAATTCACTTAAAACTCCCTGGATATCATCAGCTACGTCCTCTTAACGAAGCTCTTGTGTTTGTTATTTCCTTCTTAACAAACCGGAGGAGTTAGTTTAAGGCAACGAAAACACGGAAAGCATATTTTGATATGAGTTCCTGTTTAGAGATATACGCGACCTAGTTTTTTATTTTATTAAACTAATTTACTTTATTTGCTTTCAAACTCCTTACTCCCATTCAATAAAGTTTTTTCCATATTTATTCATCAATACTTTAATATTATGGCCTTGTATTTTCTTTAGAGCATATAATTCCGTATCGTTAATTTTTCGTGTTCACTATTTTCCTCGGAATTTTTCTCTCATCATAAACTTTATCCTTTCTTTCAACAGGTCTGTTCTTATTTTCAGTACTTCCTACGTAGTTTTCTCTTCCTTCCCTCTTACTGTCCCTCTCGATATCCTCATTCCCACTGATCCTTCGGGTGAGTTGAGGCTGGAGGAAGGCCGTCCGCGCGCCTCATGGAAGTCCCTTCAGGCTGCATCCCACACTGCACGCCAGGGGCGGGCGCTACGTTCGCCCTCTGAATCCTCTATCAGCGTGGGACGTTCCCCGGGGAAGTCCCGCTGGCCTGCTTCCTCTAGTGCATTGAAGAGTCTACCTCTTTTTGCCCCAACGATTTCGACCCTACCCTTTCTTTGCACCTTTTACAACGACGTTATAACTCACTGTCATTCTAATAAATTGCCAATATATTCACTTTTCACTTAACATAATGAAATAATCCTGATATTCGAAATCTCTTATTAGTTAATTCGAAGTAATAATTATTTCTTTCCAGAAACATAAAAAATAACCATTCGTTAACTCAGAAATTACTAACAATTAATCAAAATGTTCTATGTTCATCTTCACACCGAAGACGTATGAAACAAACTATGAATTCTGCCATTCATATCCTTGTTTCTTCTGCTTTATTTATTTTTATTTCGGGTGAAATTCGCGAATACATTATATAATTTTTAATATCAATCCCTTGGGCATAATTTACATTTGTTAAGAAATTAATTTTAGTACAAACAGTATGCAAATTATACAAATATAAATTTATTATAAATTTATTGATATGAGGTATATGTAAAATGAAAATGATGTATCAGTTTTTCACGTTTTAGCTAATACAATCCACAAAAAAATTCAAAATGGTTTGCTCCAATAATTTTTTTACGAATGAAACGTAAAAGATATAATTTATTCACACATTATTTAAAGTTAAACAAAACGTAACAACAACAGAGCTAAACTGTTATTACGAACTAAATGCTAACTGTGCTATGCAACTAACACACAAATTCTCTAAATATAAAAAAGAAATTCTCTGAATATAAAAAAGAAAAATTTACTCTGTAAACTGTAATGGTATATCAACAACGTGAGGTACATATAAAATATGTGTTCGGACTGTTCCTAAAAAACATCATTTGAAATATGGACGGGCACCCTCCCATTCTGCTTTATGTCTTAAAATTAGACTTCCATAAATATTTAAGATTTTAAATACATATTTATGAGGTCGCTACGATGCGTTAAAATGTTGAAAGTTTTAGTTTTAAGTCGAAAATTTAAGGAGTCTGATTTTAAGACACTAAACAGAATGAGCGTCCCGTACAAATTTAAAAAAGTTTGTGTTTTACGATAAACTTCGAAGTGTTTTCAAATCCTATATTTCTGGGACTCTAACAACCTTCATGTTGGTGAGCTCTAAAGATCCATTAAAATCATTTCGAATGTGTCGTCCTTCTGGATGGATCTCGGAGACTCTAAGAGATATTCCATTAATGATTCCTTGCGCTTCGCAATGTCGGTTTCACACATGGCGCTGGGCACATCACTTTTTCATTAACTGGAGTTCATTCTTCGTCAGTCTTATGCATATATTAAGGACTAGTTTTATTTTGTCCACCCTTTACAATGTTATGTGCTTTGAAAACTCGTATACACTGATGCAACTATAATCACCGTATGAGGTGCTAGCAATGCTTCGCGTAACATCGAAACTATATTTATTTGACAACAGCTTTGGCAGGAGGACATCTGAGTGTGAAGACTAACTTCCCCTCAATGCGTGATAGTTTACAAAACATAGGAAAGTGACAGATTTTGCGACTATATCGCTGTGTTACCAATTTTAACATATTCTGGAACTATTATGTTTGAGAGAGCTAGGTTACTACATATTGAAAGAAAGCTCAATAGCTATCAACGAACGAGCCTAAAATATTGAAATGGCAGTCTATCAACTACGACACTGCTGGTTTGGCTGAGACTATTTCCACTTGATTTGGGAGGTAGATAAATATTGGCAATTGGCTACGGTATCGACTACGTCAGGGGACTGAGATAAGGACTGACACAGGAATCTCGAAGACAACAAAGGGTTGGAAGAATCACTTGACCCAGAAACTGTGTCAGAAATCTAAATGAAGATGGAAAAAAATACATGATATTGATTGAAAATATCTTCTTAATACTTACTTCTTGTTAGATATTTCTCTAATATCTTGTATACCATACTGCATCTCCAGCTGAATAATTATTATTATTTTCGAGACTCCAGAACTTAGTTACACTTATTACAACTGGGATAATCAGGAAAAGCGGTTCTGTTTAATCCGAAATTAAGTAGGATAAGTAATAAAATATCGAGTACACATTTATATTTTATTAAAATAAAAAGTTTCATATCTGCGTTATAAGCAATTAAAGATAAATTTTCTGCCATTTTTTTTCTGGGAAAAAATTAGAAAAATTTGAAGACTGACAAAATTTAAAATTTTAATTGCAGTGAAACATTATATATTCATTTACTCTTCTGAAGTATTTAAATAGGTTACAGAAAAATTATTAGAGAGATATGAAATACGTTGCAGTGCTGTTATACATATGTAGCAATATATGAAATAAGCTACACTAATAATATTTGATCTAAGCGTTTATGAAAAATGCAATTTAAATCATTCATTAATTGATAAATAAAAAATAACAAGGGATATGATTGGAAGAAGAGAAAAATGGATATTCTGCGCTTGTCGGCTTTTAACGCAAATAGAAGTCTCGTGATCAGAGATTACTTTAATAAATGATGCGCAAAAGAAGCTGTAAATACGAAAATGATGAGTAGAATCATTTATATAAAATTTTATGAGTGATATGTGAATTATACTTGGAATAATATCACTGTATTTTATCTGTATTTTGTTCATCAGTTTGTTTTCTTTCAAAATGTGTTATTTATTACTTTTTGCACAGTCGGTTGGCACAGGCGTTATGAACTCTCCCGCAATGCTTCCTTGTATTGCGGGTTGCAGTCACATTTGTAATTTCTAAGGAGCGATCCACAGAGATGAAACTCGTTTCATGGAACAAAACTCATATAAATACCTTGGTACGTACACAACAATTTTCACGCAACGTGTTTCATGAAACACACAAAAGTGTGTTGAAAAGCGTTTCATACAAAGTTTTATTCAGCGCGTTTTATGTTTAAATCCGTGTTTCAACTTACTTTTGCAACCAGCAACACAGTTTATGTTAGACAATGTTATAATATAGATGAAACAACTGTTTATACTAATGAATAAAATGAATGATATACTGAATCAGCGATCTCCAACCAATCTTCGCTGTACACCTGGTGGTAAGAGAGAAAAATGTTAGGTATTAATTTCAAATTTTATTCAATATAAAATTGTAAAAGATGTTGTAAGAAATAGGGATTTATAAAAAGTGGTTCCATCGGTGTGCGCCTTCTATGAATGGCTCTGCACCAATTTTTTAAAGTAACTTCAGTGTAAAGATTAGTACCTTATGATTCGTCAAGTAGATGTTAATTACTGTGCAAAGAGAAAAATGTAAGAAAACTGTTGTTAACCCCTTGATCATTTATGCATGGTTCGTAATCAAATAACTTATTAGCCTCCTAATTATGAAGGAACTGTTGTATCGAGAAGAATTCTACCTACAGCAAAATGTGGAAATATAAAAAAACACATGTGTTGATTTTTCTTGTTTTCGTTTGTTTAAAATCTAATTACAGAAGACGAAAAATCAGATTATTCGTACTTGAGAATTGGACTATTTTGTGTTTGACACACTTGTAGAGACGAGAAAATCAATGAATAGTTATCTATCGACCTATTTGCATGATTATAATACATATAAAAACTTTTTGGCAATAATTTATATAAATTGGAAATAATTAGAAATACATACTTTCCGTCTAAATTGACCAAAATATTAATAGGTATTTTAATTCATATAAATTATAAATTATTATCAAACATCAGTTCATTTTCTTTGCGAACATAATTAAACATTTTATATTTCGATATGTATTCAAGTTCGAAAGAACAAGACTTTAGATTTCCAACATACTAGAAAATCTATATGATCCAATGCGTTAGATAATTCAGGACATGTAAGTCACAATACTCGAGGAATTCTTGTATCATATATCCAGAACATTATTCTATTAAAATGTTCTGCTTATACCTTATTCATGAAACCACTGATAAAAAAAATTATAGTCTGAATTTACAAAGGATTTTCACGGAAATACCTGTTTAAATATTTAACAAGTGAAGTAGTCTAGTTAATAAGAATTTCATGTATTAAAAATACAGTGCTTCCTTTCCCATTACTTGTCAGTAAGAGTAAAATATCCTATTGGTTTCAATAATATAAGACAAACTATAAAATCGTTTCATGAGGTATTGCAGTGTAGGAATTCGCAGTAAAAGAACATAGGATTTAAATGTTTAGAAAAGGACTTATAGTTTTTTGAAGATTTTTATAATTGCATTTAGTATCAAGTGAGTTCCCGGTTCTAACCTCTCTATGTTGCGAAGAAAAATGTTTTTTCAACTTCCGACAGTTTCACTTTTTTGACTTTATTTTAAAACATTTCTCACCCGTAGCTTATTCGTTCACCATTCTTTCAAGCACCTGATATTGCAACGTGAAGAATAATTGATATGGTTGAATTTTTCCGGATGCAAAACTTTGATAACGCGATCCTACATGGTGAATCTTGAAAGTTTGCATTATGAACTCGTACATCGTTTATATTCACGTCCAGAAGGTACCCCAGAAATGTGGTATTTTATTTTAGAACATATTTATGTAAAATCATCAAGCCAACTTGTTAATTGATATACTTAGCTAATTAACGGTTTCAGAGAGCACTAATGAAATGGGAGAACCTGACCCGCAAGATGTCTGTAGCATCCTCCTTCAGTAAACGCTACACCTTACGCACCTTTCCCCCACCCTCTTCCCCTAGTTCCCTCACCTCTCGTTTCCGTTTGTGGCTGTGCGTCAATCAATCACGTCTCCAGGGTTTCCACAGGGATTGCGCACCTGCTTGCTCGTGCAGTGGGTAGTACAGTGGACGTACAACGAGCGGTCGCGCGCGCACTTCACGGGGGCGGAGAGCATCTGTGAGGGTGGGTTGAATGGGTAGTGGGCAGAGGCTTGCTTGCGCGCGCGCTCTAGTGCTGGTCTTGCTGTGACAGCGAGACGGGGTCAAAGGAGAGGGGGCGAAGTACAAAGAATGGTGTACAGCGTTGTGTAAGGATTGCTGTGAAATTGGCAGCGGTGTTAATGATTGAAATGGTGGAGACATTAATTTATTAGTCGCTTTAAAAAAATTAAATGAATTATTAATATTTCNATATATATATATATATATATATATATATATATATATATATATATAATTAGACACATGGACGTTAATTAAATATTTCGTATATTGCCAAGCAATGTGTGTTGTTTCTAAAAGTTTGAGTTCATTGTTACTTATTGTTAGAAATTACGAAGTATGTATTGTTCAGAACAAACCTAATTTAATTTTAACAATAGAGCGATAAAATTCAAAGGTAACTTAATGCGAATCCAAACATACACCATAAATTTTCATTTTAAATATTGAGACGATTTGTATCAGTCAATTTCATTCAATATATTTTTGTTTATAAGCATTTACTAATAATGCACGTCATTTACTGAATATTCTTTTTGACATTAGTTTTTAGGATACTTAAATTTATCGTTAATCAAGAATTGATATCCTCTAAAAGTACTATTACTACCCATTTGTTATTTCCGATTTAAATACGTAATCTTGGGTGTCGAAATACCTTTCAAAAAGTACCATAAGTTAAATAAGGACAAACTGAAATTAGAATTTAAAATTTCTGTTCAACAAAGCAGATTTGCAATTTTTGTATCTTTTGTTTACGCAAGATTCCATATAAACATGTGTTAACAATCATATTTGTGCACAATATATGGAAACAAGAGTTGTCCTAATGATATATTTTTCGCTAAAATTAAAGGTCACTAATTCGTTTTTTCTTTTTGAGCGTTATTGAAAGTATGAAAATAAACAGTTATGGGACGCAATCTAGCCTTTCCTTCTACTATAAAAATAGACAATTTAATAATCTAATTGTCAAAGAAGCTGTTTATAATTTTCTTCCAACCTTCATAACTTCACAATAAGAACCATTACCACCATTCCATATGGTAGTTCAGTAACGGTTCGGTAAATATTATATTAGATATTATTATCACCTATTACTCTCAATCGAGTGCCATGCAAGAAGGGTACACAAATGCAGTACTATCGCTCGTTAACCCCTGTGCGTCCAAAGGTAGCTCACCTGCAGAACAGCGTATGAATACGTGCGCATTTTGCGCCGTTGGTGGAAACAACGAACAAACGCACACTGCTGGAGGGTTGCAGTAGCTTTGTGCGGTGCGCTTTGAACGCTTAGATTAGGGCACGCGTGCAGCTCTGGATTAACCTGCACCCGAAAGACGCCGCAGGGAGCAGTAGACGTAGGTGAGGGCTCCGAATACGAAGTGATTGCAATTACGGACTCCAATGTGTTCCTGCATGCCAGCCATTGGCTGTGTTGTTTAACTCTATACCAGCATAGTCCCGTCCGACATATCACTCAGTATTGGTTTAAGGTAGTTTGAGCAACCTGGCAACTGTTTTTGAATGCATCGACACATTTGAACCGACTAATATTTGAACAAAACAATTTTGATTTTTGTGTGTGTGGGGCTGTAGGGCTCGTCAACGGCAGGGTCATTAGAGGCCTTAACAATCTTGATGTTGTAGGGGTTCTTATGGATAAAACCTCTGAAAATATGTTACCATAATATTTTTCATAAAAAAACAACCATCATACATGTGTAAAATATAATATAGAATAGAGCAGTACAAAAGTGACGTAGCGTTATTAGGCAATTAAAACGCAATATTGACTGAATAAAACCTGTAACAAAACGCAATGAAATTGAAATCTGGTAGCCAACCGTCAGTATTCAAATGGCGACTACGGTAAACATAAATACCATTTTTCAAATATGTTGTATCAATTTAACCTGTATAATTAATAATTGACAATTTTAGTACACCCTCATTCAAGTATTTCTGTTATAAAACGTATTTTAGCAAGTATAGAATAGTTAACATTATTAAAAGTTTCATAAATTGCTATGTGATTGACTACCACATTATTAAAACATTATTAAAAGTTCATGTCATTCGTTCAGTATGTTAATTTTAACATTTTTTGTTGTTATTCTGAGACCGATTACAACACGTCTTCACTACCATTGTCGGAACTATTTCGGTTTGATACCTTACATTCCCTGGCAACCAATTACTCCTTTATGGTTCCTTCATCCAAAACAAAACAAAAAAAGTGTAATTGGAAAACGTCTCATGACCATGACCTTGCTACATTTCCTTATAAATGAAGTATAAATAAATTTTACAAAATATACTTTGAAGCAACGTAAAATATACACAAATTATATACTGTTGAGATAAGTGGTAAGTGTCCGTGTTTCACAACTCTTTTATGTTCTGGATCTAAACCAACAATCGCACACGCGATACATCCGGTAGCTTAATACACATTTTATTCAGAAAAAATCAGCTCATTTTATTGAAACATTTCTCGCAAATATTTTCGATGTATCAAAAGATGGAAGATAAAGAAAAAATTAAAGTATAACGTAATATTTTTGCTCTAGAATAACAAAAGTATTTTATTTTTATCGCGTAGAGAAAGATCATCGTATTTATGGAACTTTCTAAAAAATTATAATTGGTGACAGAGTTCCTCTTCTTGTGGTACACTTTTCTGTGCTAATTAACCATAATGTTTATTATAAATTGGTCTTTGTCCACATACTGTTACAAAGTGGTAATGTAGATTTCTTGTTGGAGATTAGTCGATGTTAGTTGGAAACGACAAGGGGAGGGATGTAAGATGTTGAGACGCTCGTCGCCCTCATACTCTGCACTAGCCCGGGATCGAACCTCGGGCGGGTTGGTTTGCGCGTATGTCATGACAAGGATGCGCACTGTCTAAACCACACACGGTCTCCACCTCCATCTCTCTCTCTCTCTCTCGTACTTTACTACTTCCACTCCAACTGCCCCGCGCTACCTACTAATATTTCCCGTTATGACATCTCATATACAATACTAGCAACCCGCCAAGGAGTTTTTGTTACTGTTTTACTCCTCGTTATGATTGATTGTAAGAAGAATATATTATATCTAAGATACATTATTAAATACAGTTAAACTTACACTCACAGATACTTCTCAATACAGGAAATTTTTCAGTTGCGATGATTTTTTCACACCCGTAATTTCATTCTACGTTGCCCTTAACTTTCCATTAGCTTATACTTCCAATTAGCGGATCTCATAGTTTAGGTCTCAAGAATGTTCGCTACAAAGACGTTTAATCTTTTTTACACCACGTCACAAAAATATATAGTTCCTTTTGAAAAACCTGGTTTCTCAATAACTCTGCAGTTAAAGAATTTAAACTTATTTATATTTTTTATGGTTGCTTATTTAAAATTCTTTGAGATAAATTACTCTTAGTTTCTTGTTGTGAATCAGCCTACGATTCTTATTGTACTATATTGTGGTCTCTTTTATTTATGTCATTTTCAATAATCAATCACAAAAAAATCAGAAAACAAAAAAATGTATATGGCCTTGATTCTCTCCATTCAATGTTTAACATTTTTGCCAAATAAAATCGATAGTATTAATTACAAGGAATTCCCCTGACATGAATGGCCAACAAGTAAAAACCCAAAAAGAGTTCTTAATACTAAGTATAATTGAAACATCAACTATTCCCTTCATTCTACGAGTTCTGTGGGCTAANTATATATATATATATATATATATATATATATATATATATATATATATATATATATATATATATACACGTTTTAAAAGTTTTGCCATAAGTTAACTCTCTTAAAACCTTCAAGCCACAATATTTTCGCATCACTTTATTATTATATATAGAATATTACAAAAGTTTAAAATGAAAATAATGAAACCAAATGATATGCAATTGTGCTTTAAAATAATGATACACCTAACGCATTCAATGGATTACGTCCAGCCAATGCAAAATAATAAATTCAAATATATTTCCAACGATTTATTTACGTTTTATTTCAGTGAATAATTTTCAAGATAGTTTCGAATTTTTATTACCGAATGATAAATATCTTTCACGTTCTAGCGGTCTACCATCGCGCCACTAAGTTCTTTCTATTACGAAGCGGCCGCAACTATTTCCTTTCGATTGGCCGAGCTGGTGGTCTGCACCTCCGTATTCTGCACGGATCCATCTTGCGGCGCTTCATTTCCTGTTCCATTACAGAAAGGTATTTGCCTGATATGTAGATGGATAGGACGCAGACATATTAGTAATTACAGAATTCCAAGACGCCGCAAGTCTTTGAGCGCTCGTTCTAATGAAGGAAGTTCGGGGCGGAGTCGCTCGCAGCGGCTAGCGGAGGTTGGTCTCTTGGCAGAAAATGCTTGAGCAGTCCCGCCATGGGCGGCAGTGTAGAGTTGCGTTTGCGTCATGCTGTAGAACTGTAACAAATGCTATGGTTGAATTTTATGCAACACTCGCTAACTCTTCTAGCTAACCCTACCAACTTTGCATGGGATATGGTTTATTCTTCGTTATCATTTAGCATAGCACGTTTACATACAAAAACCAAGCTATCTTAAATTAATTCGTGATATTTACTGGAAATTTGAAAATAAATCACGTTCAACTCTAATATACTCCTGTGAATACAGAATTTCGAAACAAATATTTTCTTTGCGAGTACATAAGAAACGACTCGTCAAATTTTCAAGTTCCAATCTTTAAGAATTTTGACTCTTCTTTGATGTTATTGAGAACAATGTACCAAACGTCTCGCTCCGTTTTACCACTTCAACAATTAAATACTGAGGAAAAACCTTGACATTGTTTTACGTATTTCAATAAAATGTTTATGTACAAAAAAATATATATAATGTAGATTGTGAGATGTAGTACAAAAACGACAAATTTAGAAAGTCACCCTATTTGAGACATTTAAAAACGGAGTTTCAAATAATTACATTTTTTGAGCCCTAATAATACAAAATTAACTTTCTGAGAAAATTTTATGTTTCGTCTTACATTAGACCTAACAAAGGCTTTTACGTCTATGAATGAGATGATCAATTTCTGACTCCGGACAGAGCAACTTTTATTTAGCGATTTCACTCCTTACCGTATTCCATTTCTAATGTCACGTCAAAATGAAATTCTGATACAGTTTGAAGTTTTAATAGGGAAAGAATTAACAACAAAATTAACCATGATCCTGAACGTATCTACAATAGATGGAACTTAAGCTTTATTTGTTTAAATGAGAAAATGAAATTAAAATTTCTTCTTTCGGTGCTATTTTTCAATAACATTTCTTGTTTCGCATTGAAAATATACGATTCCCCTCTAATATTTTTATGCAGAACTTGAACTATTTATTTTATACATTCTTCCATTAATTTAGTAATTATCTATAAATTATTATATTTATCTATGATAAAGAAATCTTACCAATTTCATCTTACAGTCCGTGAACTTCTATAGAAAACGGAGTAGTAGTTTCGAGGTGAAAGCTTAGGATGGTATATGTTCCAGACAAACGTGTTATGATACTATTTCATTTTATGTCAATTATTGTATACCCTGTAACAATTATGCACTTTTAATAGTCTCATTTTGCTGATATTTACAGTTAAATAGATAAGAACAATCGAATAAAAAGAACTGGATAGAATATGTTTATGTAGAAAATATTAAAGAGTAAATAATAACGAAGAGGACAGTTCTTGTTGTAGTATATTATTTTTTATATTTAGTGTTCATACGTTTTTATTGTAAATACGTCTGTGCAAATTATATTACATAAAATAAATAATTATATTACAGTCAATAAATCGTGTCTGTAAAATAAGGTTGTTTCTTTACTTGACACTATAAGCTTTATTGTCAAAAAAGCAGTTGCAAACTTCGTATGACCACGTGGGGGGCAATAAACCACTTTAAATTTTAATGTGCTGTTCTTCCGAACTCGAACCAAAACTACTGTTGTGCGAGCAATATAAAATTTATTTTCTTGTTACTCTTAATATCATGAGCAGTTTATGATAGCTACTTGCATTTGTAACTTTTTTACCTTCTAACAAAAACTTTACTTCTCTATGTACATGTAAATTAAATAAAGAAAAGAAAAATACTGTTCATGACTTAATCTCTTGGTGTAGCAATTCTAGTTGTAATCCTAGCAGTAATTCAGGTTTGGCCGACAACTTCTTGTACCACGTGCTGCATGTCTCAATTTATATCACTTTACATCTTCCGATAATCATGCAGCGCCGCCCGACCGCAAAAACTCAGGTCACAGTGACCAGGCGGCACCACACCACCCCCGAATCTCCCCCAGTTCGCTGCTAGTAAAAACATTACTGCATCACCACCGAGAATATATATCCACAATTAAGGAAAGCGCTTAAAATCAATTACAAATTCTGCGAGAGGACTCTTCGTTTTTTGTTCTGGGCTAGCTTCGAGCTCCGACTCTGCCGTTGTTGGCTCGATGCCAGATCAACGCCCCCCCTCCTCCTTCTCCCTCCACCTTTGTGTGTTAGTATCTGGTCCCAGCCTTTAAGCGGCCTTTTACATTTTTCTTCTGCTCTTTTCAGAATTTTTTTTTACCGATATGCGCGTTACACAACCTCGGTACACGCTGTCCAAGCAAAAGTTGTTTCGTGAAATATAGATAAACTCCTCTTTTCTATGTTTCATTTATTTCTTTTTTTGTGAATACTCACTATATATTTTGTGAACGATCGTTCTTGATGGCGATAGTGATTTAAAAATCGCAGGTAACGTTTGTGCCGCGTTTACACGATTCCTATAAGCAAGCCAATTGTTGACCCTCAATGACTGGAAGACAATAGTTGCCTTCGTGCGAACAAAACTTGCTGCGGAGTGATTTTAGAACCCAATAACTTTCACAATTGGCATGAGAATGAGCTGACGTGCGGAATTGACTCAAATCGACTATTGGCGTCCAATACATCCCACCCACCTTTCTTAGAAGCGTAACCTGAGAATTGGCGTCGTGTCTGCTACTCTGGCTGTACTGAACACGCCAATGTGCTTCATCGCGTGGACAAATCAAGACCAATAGAACAAGTCAATCATTGTCTTCCATTCATTGGAAGACAACTGCTTGCTTATTGGTGTTGGGGAAACATGGCACTAGGGTGGGAACTTTGCGAGGACAAATAATAACGGCGTTTCTCGGCAACCAAATCTTTTTGTAGCATTGATTGCGATGAAGTGAACCGAGGTGTAACTTGAAATGTGAACGAATCATTAAGGGTTTTGCTTCTATTCTCGTGCAGATTGTGTTGGAGGAACGAGATGTGGGGGATTGAATCTAAATTACTTTGTGTGAAGCGTAATCCGCCATTGCAATGCTCGTTCATAAGGATGACGTAGCTTTGGATAAGAATGGAATGTAGACCACTCGTGCTGTTTGAATACCATCGTTTAGAACCCATTCAGAGAGGATTTAAATGTAAAAATTTTATTGTTCTTAATATATCATGTAAACGCAGGTAGAATATAAACGTATTAGCGTTTCACAAGGTTTTGTATTGGGAGCCCAATATCTGGGAGTATGTGAAATAAGACAAAAATAAAATCATAATTGGCTTTGTCTCGACCAACAAGAGCGTTGGAGAACAATAGGTTTGGTGAGTGTAGGGGTTGGGATGCTTTGTAAACGGGAAGGAATATGTCAACCATCTCTAAGCTTTAGTAATCGCTAGATAGTCACGGTAGCGTTTCATTGACATATACCAAAATAAGATCGTTACGTGATCGCTGATTGCAGAGATCATAACATTACAGAGATTACAACATTCAGTTGTAAATTAGTTCTTACCACAACTACTTCATAATATTTTACACAAAAATACAGGTATAATGAATATTTATTACAAAATTGCAATTTGTTTACAAAAAAATAATGCTTCTAGTCCCTATTATCTGGGAATGTCACCGATCATTACAATGGTATTTAAACTAGCGTTTCCTTTAAACAATCAAGTTCTACTACCGTACATTATTTATGGTTTAAATACATCGGAACAAGTCATGTGTGACAGATAATGCCGATACCTGAATAGTTTATTGATTTAAATATAAATAAAAATTATTGATTTAATATTAATAATAAAGTTTTCTTTTCTAATGCATGTAGACTTCCATTTCATGTTAATTTTGTTTGGGTTTTTTTCCTTTCTGGCGCTAGAAGCATTCCCCACAAAATAATACATTTTAGGTACTGAAGCTGTAAGAAAACTCGTCTCAAATGTGAAAACACGGAATTCGACATCTTTAATGAAAATAAATATCCATTTATACATTTGATGAATGAGTCTTCAGTTAGAGAACTGACAACACCCTCTACATTTTAAACAACAATGGGTAAACATTGATGAATTACGTTACACAATTTCATCGCACATGAACAAACATTCGTATTACATATTATATTTCATCCAACAAAAAATTTCTAATTATTTGTTTCATAGTTAACTGACTTTCCGAGTATAAGTGATCTTATGAAATTTGCTTTTAGTGCTTAGTCACGAGTGCTCTACGTCTGGTCAACTCTAGTTCCTTGTGACCTTTCATTAAGATAGCGCCTGAAGATTAATCTTTGCTGTCAATGTTATTTAGCTTTCCGAGACTTAATTTCCGGTAGCGTTAGATTCATGTGTGATACGCGTTTGCGTATTAGCTGTAGCTTGCTAATGAATCTGGTTGACGTGCGCTTTATTTATGTACTCTTCTGGACACTAAAAATGTATGATGAATTTAGCAAAGTTCATTTTGGCATGAAGGATGAATCTACTAATAGCATTATGTCAAAATGCAGTCCCCTTAGATTGGAAAATACAACAAAACTGAATTGTGTTACTATAGAAATGAGTGTTTTTTGTTGTTTTTTTTTTGTATTATGTGAATTTATTTGATTAAGTCAGAGTTGAAATATGTCCTGCAATATCATGAACGTTTTCCATATTCCAAAGCAAAGTACCGCTGTTTCCAAAGCAGGGAGTTAATAAAAGCGGCAATCCGTTGTAGTGACGAAATTGTAAATAACGCACTTCTTCAAGGACGCGCCTTCGGTATTCATTCATAGTTAGTCTTCATCTTTTTAGTGAGTAATGAAGAATTCATTTATTGATACTTCTTATTCCTTTTTTGTGTTATGATATTTTGTTTCAGAATAAGGGTACTTCTTGAATTAAAGATAAATTTATGTTATATTAACGCTTTAAGTGTAGAATATAGTGTCTATTATGTGTGGAACTATATGCATTACGTGTCAACATAATATTTGTTAATAGGAAAATTAAACAAGGCTTGTTCATTATTGTGCTTTCTTTTCCCACATGTTTCATATTTTATTTCATTTCGCTGTCCCTCTCTATATTTTATTTTCTTCTATGCATGGCTCTGTCGAAAATAACATCGTTCCACCGTAGAATATTCTTATTTCATGTCTACCTTCACCGACCTTCATGTTTGTTTCATATCCGTGTCCTTGGCGCCTTATCTATTACGAGAATTCAGCCTCTTCTAGTCTCAAGTTATCATTGTTTTCGAAATCGGTACCATCTTCTATTTTCTCAATGTCACTTTCCTTGAAAGTATTCTCACTGCTTAGCACCTTCTCTATGATTCGTCCGCGATGTGTTCGTCTCTTCCTTTGTCTTTTCACCATCTCTCCCTCTCCTCGCAATCCGACCTTTCGTCGCAGTTCCTCTCTCATTCGATACTATCTTGATGAAGTTACGTGCCTCGCAAGGCTAAAGGGACGCCTGCTCACCGCGCTTTATTGGTGCAATATGGAGAGAAATATTTCCGAGACGTTGCTTCGTCGACGGGGGTGCTGCATCGACTCAGAATGCGAACGGAACGAAGCGGACGAGGGGTGATTCTCACACACACACACACACTACTCACAAGGCGCAAGGCATACTCATAGGACATTCTTCTCCGAGGTGGCGACTTCTTACCTCACGCGGCGATCCTTCACCTTTGATTCCCCTACGCGCAGTTTTGTCCCACAACGCTTAACCCAGTAGTTTGCGTGATTTGTAAATAGAAATTAAATTTATGATTACACAAAATATCAGTGAAAGAGTCAACAGATGCTATTGAAAAAATCTAGAGTGTGCCTTAATTTCAGCTTTCCAATTATTGCTCTAATAACAAGACAGCTGTAAAAAGCCTCATTTCAATAAAAAAAATATGATTTATAGATCTGTAATCTAATCAAAAACGACGACATACTAAACAGTTCAATCTCTTTAAAAATACATATTCTCAAACCTTACAAAGTATATGTTACCTACACACCTGCACACAGAAAAAAGGGTTATCCTAAAATATCGTCTTCCTCCTTGGACTCTTTGTAATTCACATATTGACTGATCTCAATAAGGTGCCTATTTATTTCGCGTACATCTTTTTTGCTGTATCTCGAAAATGAAGGGACATACGGAAATTTTGCTTGGCGATCAGCACGCAGAATTATTTTCACAATAAAAATATTTATATCCATGTTTTCACAATTTTGTATTTTGAGAAACTGAAAGTAGGGCACAGAGTATAAATAAATTAGAAAAGAGCTGTCCAGAAATAGGCTTCTATTTCCAATGCATATCCAAGTCAGTTCTCAAGTTTGGTATCGATGCATCAATTTGTTTGTGAATTTATCGAGGAAACTAAATTCTTAACGCACACACATACGACATTGAACATTATCGCCAAAATTTAAAAATATACTCCCCTGGATGCAATTCGTAAAGATCTGAATAGATATCGAAATAAATTTTCGATCGATTACTACTATTTCCTTTCACATTCTGTATAATTGGAGTAAAAAGAGTATTCCCCACTAGATTTGGGACGATTTTTTTTTTTTTTTCAAAAAAATGTCAGTAATTTCAAAAAGTGTTAACAGTAAAAATGAAACATCATAATGTTATAACGCAGTCTTATTATGGTCAATATGTTTGTTGTTTATGCAATGGTTTAATTTCTAATATCTTTATGGAGAAGCTGGAGTCAGCGTGGCTCAGTGGGTAGAGCGCTGAACTGCTGGATGGATGGCTGGGATTAAAACCCCGGTGAGGTGAGGATTTTTCATCACACCTCAACATCCAGACTGACTCCCAGGCCTACTCAGCCTGCTGTAAAATGAGTACCAGGGGCTATCCTGGGGTCAAACCGGTCGGAGCGAGATGCTGACCACATCTCCTCCTCCTAGTGCCGAGGTCTAGTAATTGCGGAGCTCTACCCTCCGCGAACCCCTTGGGCACCTTCGGGGCCTGTTGTGGGATAAGTTTGACTTTTTTTTTTATGGAGAAGCTAAATTATGTGCTTTTTAGTATCTTAAAGAAAGATTTCTTTTGCAAAAATTGTCATTGAGTAGACGTATATAGTATCGAATCATTTAATATTAGTCTATACAGCAATATTTTTACGAATTTTTAAAATTTCGGGAATTGGTGTGAGTTAATGTGACTAATGTTTTAGAGAGAATAATCGAGATAATCTTTCTACGATGACGTTCAGTTTCTCTCTCTTCCTAATACATGAATATGGTCGTAAAAATTGGGAGATTAAATTTTCAATAAAGCAGACATAATTGAAGTCAGTTTTCGAGGGTAAGAGAGACAGACGATAAATATAGTATTTCACATTTGTAATATTTATATAAGGAGAGTATGATAGAAAATAAGCACGAGAGCGCACTAATTCTTGCTCCGTCAAGTAAGGGAGAAGTTCCATGTTGAATATCAGTAATGTCTTGACACACAGCACTTTCCTTCAAAATATCTTATTCATTCCATTTTGTAATTGTTGAAATATCAAAAGTTGTTCAACGTTCAATGTCTATTTACACGCCTTATCGGGTTCTTAATATTGTAGTTACGGTTCGAGGGCGGTGGACTTGCGCATATGTCGTCCTTTTGAGCTACTCTGGGATAGTTTTCCTCTGTTTTCTGATAAATCTTACATTAAAATTATATTTAGTTATTTTAAAAAATCAGAATGTTATAATGCAGTCTTATAATGGACAATATTCAGCTTAAACGAAACAAATTAAGTGACTAATGTTTTAGAGAGTCGTCGAAATTTCTCATTAATATTGTTATTAGCATTTCATTCACAAATAATTGAGAAAAACGAATACACCTTAAATAACGAAAATATTTAAAGTAGTTTATATAAAATATAAAGAAGTCTATATTATTCAGAAAACTCTTTTAACATAAATATTTCCATGGTTGTAAATTTGATACATATAATGTGAGATCATAAACAGAAAATAGACATACGTATTAAATTAGTTCTAAAGATAAGCTAATCTAAAACTAAATTCAAGTTATGTACCTCTTATTCATACAACAAGGTATACTTCTCTTAATTTTTGACCTCATTAATATTCGAGGTAATTACTTCATCGAGCTGATTCTTCACTTTTTTATTTTTTCAGATTCATAACATTTTTAATGTTTTCTTATACATCACATGTTTAAAGAGTCACCTCTTTGGATTCATAACTGTACAGTTATGTTATTTCCTAGGAAACGATTTATTGAGATTAATTTTTCGCTTTATTGAAATAAAATATAATTGTTGTATTTTCATATTGAAAACCATATTGCCTTTAATTTAAGTTTTTATCTAATACACATAAAAAATACCACCTTTCTTGGTATACGAAATGTATTTAATATTTATGAGGATGAATTTTTGTATTGTCGGATATGTAAGCCTATGTCCTTTGATAGAAACTTTGACTTCGACAACTTACATGATTAGTTACGGCAAAAGTTGCTAGATTGCAGTATTTTATAAGAATATTGAGGTATTCGATATTAGGAAAGTATTCAATATTAGGAAAGTATTCGATATTCGAATTCCCACCCCGAGCTACACATCATATCACAACCGAAAGGTGACGTTGAGGAAGGAGCTAGAAGTCTGCTATGTCTATCTTCTTCTCTCCACTACTGTTTTTAAGGAAACCATATTATACAAATTTGCCTCCATTATTAATTCTGCACTACATTTAATGATATAGTTCAAGTATTTTCCTGGCTATTTTGCGACTTACTTGAAAAGAATTGGAAAAGTAACCGACGGACTATGTATTTGCAGACAAGTCCAGGAGACGTCTGACCATATCTTATAGAAATGTGACTTAAATGCACCAGAAAGAGAGCAATTTGTCAAAATTATTAAACGACTAGGACTGACATAATTAAACGATAAGAGTAAATTGTATGAAACAAAATTGATATTTCAAACTTTTTACATTACATAGAACAAATTGCAACAATAAAGGCAGCGATGTATGAAACGAACAGTGACGGCTAGCAAAAACTGAGCAACGCTGGAAGAAGCGACAAATAGGCACGTCTAAAGGGAAAAAAGCGAAGCGCGGATTCAAGGGAGAAGCTGAGATCCCGAAATGACGATGTTGCAAACGAGGATGTTATAAATTTGTTGTAGAATTTAGTTTAATTGCGTATTGTTAAAATTTTGGAGGTGTACCTTTTGGCTCTGTGAGGCAATTTATAGTGCTCGGAAATCCGGGCCTCATGAAGAGCAATGCATTGAAAATTTTAAATATCTTCATGAGAATCATACAACTTGAAACTCCCTGTGTGTAGTTTTAGAAAATTGGAAATATCGTTCGAAGACAAAAAAAGTTATCTTCTTTGTTACATCAGTTAAAAGGGGAAAATAAGGGTACCTAATAACGTTATGCACTGAAAAGTACGTGTCAACTATGTTTGCTTCACAAATTGTTGATAAATTGTCTGCTTGATAATCGTACAAAAACTTTTGATTTAACTTTGTTTTCTTACTGTTTTACTCTAAATTTTGATTTGGCAGTCTTTTGACTCGATAATTTGCTTACACTACCTTAATGAGTTTGTGTCCCCTTTTGTTACATCTATGTACTTCTACGATAATCTTTTATTATCATGTTTTCTCGCATCATCGAAGGTTCATCATTAGGAATAATTAATTTTTACAGACAACAGCAATTTGATACTTTCAAGCAAAAAATAATAATTAATTACAAAAGCATGAAAAAAATAATTTTGGGGGATCAATGGTTTGAGTGATATTAGATGAATTTAAAAATTACATTTATTTTATTGTGTCACATAAGGTAATTTTACAATTGCAAAAGCAAAACTTATGATATTGTTCCCTTTTTGCTTTTTTGTGACACTCTTTGCGAGTAAATATCCTCTGAAGAATGATAAAATCTTATGAAAAAAGACGAATAACAAATAAAAGTTATTTATTAAAACACTAATTTGAACTTATTTAAACAACGGAATGTCATTAACAAACTAGTCATTAACAAAAATATTAGGATGGCATTTGATGACCTTCAAATGAACGTCTCATGACTGAATATTATTCTTCCGTGAAATATTTGAAAAGTCTTTACACTCCAGCAATATAATCTGTGATCATATTGAAATTTCAGTATCCTTGATAACGTCTTCTTCTTATCTTTTAGAAATATCCCACTTTGATCATCACAAAATTCCTTATCTTATGCTCCCCTTGAAACAACAAAACTGTGACACACAAAACAAGACAAATCAGGACTATTGACACACATTCTTGAAGACGTTATGCATCAAAAAGAGGAACAAAAAACAATAAGCAAACAGTATTTCCACCGAAAACAAATGATAAAAACACCGCATACAAAGTTCTTTTGTATATAAACTTAAACACAGCGTTTAAATATGTTACATCTCTGTATGTGGTATATTATTATAGTAGTGATGTGTGGAATCGGTTTCTAAAAAGTGCCTAGCCTATAGCGTTAGTAAAAGCACAAATTTTTAAATTGTCCCAAATTTTGTTTTAACTATTAACAAAAATCCTTATGTAATAGAGAAATACAAATACCATTTTTGACATAAGAGTTCACGAAACATTACAGGATATTTAAAATCTTGCAAATCGACTTGTCTTGTGTTATCATTTTATAACTGTGATTTTTTCTCAAAGCTTCAGGGAGTCATGTATAACGGTGGTTAATAGCGTGTTTGGCACGTAATCTCATCTAAATTCTCACTGTAATGGTGAAGCATGTGTCTTTCTTTTACGTGGAATCTCCCCCAGTCGTGACTATCGGCATATGAGAACGTACCCTACATCACGTCCCGCACAATGGACTTGAGGTCGATACATTCGAATACACTGACTTACTGTTATAGAACAGAAGATACCGACCAGAACACGACTCGTACTTTGAATATTATTGGTGGCAATAACGTGAGGAGGGCAGAAATGGAAAGAAAATGTGCGTCCGGAATACAAAATATCTCCGTATTTGTTTTTCATTAGCGAGTTACATTGCGTCGAAGTAATTCATTTAATACAGTAATAATTAATATTTGTCGTTCTTGAACAAGTTAAATAAAAGTGTTAAAAGTATTTTTTAAGTCATCAAAAATTTATTATTCAATTTTAATAATAAAATATTATATTAAGTTGTATGTTATTTCTAACCGTAGTAATTTCTTCATAGAATAACCGAAGATTCAATTGAAGAAATATGTTGCACAATTCAAGAATTATGTTTCATTATCTATGTATTTTATGTAGGAGAAGAAAGGTAGATACAAATTCATTTTCAAGTTTGTATGTTTCTTACTATTCCAATAACTTCATCAGTTATACCGCATTATCATATGTGGAAACCAGAATCATCTAATTTGCTTTCAATAATGTTCGAAGTTTTGAAGAATTGAATTGATCCACATTCAAAAGCAAAGGCAAAGAATATATTGTGATGAAAAGTTGTATAGAATGTTTTAAAGGGTTCAAATGGTTCTTTGGTGGATCCAACTACAATGGAGTAAAGGTTTAATTATTTGGGTAATGTTTTGCAACCCCATAATCTGTAACATTGCAAATAATTTATACGTTGATGTAGATAATTTGTCTATTCAAATAATTAACTGAGTGTTTTTAGTATGTCTAATATTGTCTCAATAATTTTCAGAACTGACCGGAAATTGTTTTTACTACATATTACATTCTTGATTCTATATAATATTTTGTATAATATATAACAATAACTACAAAAGCGTATATACTATTTTTAGCTTTATATATTTAAAATTACGAGAGTTATTTTCATTATAATTTCACTTTCCTTCTCAAATTTAAATTTCCCTTTGATTCAGACCTGTTCACTCATTAATGAAGTTGCTGCTCATCTTCCAGCGAGATTAAATAAACTCAGGTAGCATTTTCCCAGTCAGTACTTCATCCAACATGACCTCGAATTCTTACTGCGCCACACACATCCACATCCCTGAATTTCCAACCAGCAAAGCGTATGCCGGTTGATAACAAACCCACGCTGTTTTAACGGGCCGCTGAGCTGGCACGGTGCAATCCGCGAGGCAATTTGGCGAAGCGGCTTACACGCTGGAAGCGACTGGACCAAGCGAGCACGAGATCAGGCGGGAGAGGGAGAGTGTGGGAGTGAGTAGAGGTCAATGTGGGGAAAACAGAGAGATCGGGATGGAAGGAAGTGGGATGAGAGAACATAGAACAAGGAGAACATAGGACAGAACATGAGGACCTACTAAGCTGAGAACGTGGTGTAAGCGGAAAGGGAATGGATGGAGAAAACCAAGTCAAGGGAATGAAATCACCGTGGGAAGTATGAGATGAGGTTGGATCTGTGACAGAATGAGCGTACAATTGTGGGAGAGGGTGAGTGATGCGGGAAAAGAAGGCATTATTCACAATTGTTTCTTGCGTATTCAAGTTATGATCTTTTTGTCACTCAAAGTCAGAACAACATAGGGTGTATTCAAATTGTATATTAGAGTATATGAAAGTTAAATATAAAAGTAAGAAGCTTGATATATAACGTTATTTGCCAAATGACTATAGGGTTTATAAATATAGAGCATCTGTCTAAAGAGAAAGAGACTTTCGTAGTGGAAAAGCAGATTATGTTTGTTTTGTCGGAAAATTATAGTTTTAATAAAATACAATATTCTGAAAAAATGAAACCAAAAAGATCATTGCATCGATAAAACAAATATTTTAGAGGGTCACTAAGAAAGTTCAAAGAATTTTTCTACAATCTGATTTTATATATGTAAAATGTAATTTTTCGAATTTATACTGCATATCAATATAAATTGGAAATTACTGCAGTGTTTGTTTGTACACGTTATTTCTAATATCTTAAAATCAAAATGTAAGTCCTTCGGTTGTTCACTTTTAAACGTGGCTAAATGTTCTTGTCGCTCACGCTAAATTTTCCTTACTTTTGTTAACCCTCGTACTCGAATGGGCCACTTGACACTCCTACGCTTATGAAAAGAATAAAATATTGTCTCACTTCTGTCGAGGATTTTTCAATGTTAGTTTTTTCGTATTTTCTAGATAAAAAGAATATTTAGCTAGATATCTTACAATAAATCAATATAAAATCGCAACCTGCACTATCGAAATGTATGGTAAATATTTTGACGCATAATTACTTTCGAAAGTATGCATTTGATATAATGGTAATGTATGATACGTTTGTTGCGTATTTTGTTCACGATAAGAAATTAACGCTTGAAGTCTCTACCAATAAGGATTCAAAAGATAGTATTGTTCTAGCAAATCATATAACTCACGTGAGGATACTCAACTGACAATAAATGTACCTGAGAGAGAAGACAATTGAAACTGAATAATGTGTTGAAAAATAACGGCACGATAAAAACATTAAAAAATATTTGTATTTAATTGCAACAAAGCAATAGTGCGAGCACAGAGAGCCGACCGACATGTGAGATGGACCGAAACAGATACATGCGTTTGGAGAGCCCTATGGCGGTACAGAGATACCCCTGGCGACTGGACAACAAGCATTTGTACTAACATGGAACAATGGTATGGCAAACTACAATTAGCATCACCGAGGTAGCAAATTGAATAGAATTACGACATGAATAATAATCATTTAAGATCTTAAGAAATTACTTTATCATATTACTAATAGTTCATATGTCATGTTTAATAGTTCTTGTCAAGGAAGACTGCAAATAGGAACAAAAATGTAAAATAAAACTTCGTCTTTGCCTTTGTATTATATGTGATTTTGCGAAGGTGACTTTATCAGATATATATGTATAACAATAGATAAAAAACGTGTTCAAATATACAAATACACACCAATGAAAGGTTTTTTCGTATAAAGCATTTTGTAACTTCTCTACGGGAACGTTGCGAAAACATAACATTTTGAACCTGTAGAACGATCAATTATCATTTGTTTTGGAAAAACGTAAAAGTTTTGAAAAGTATTCATTTAATTACTCGTCTTAATTAATTATGCAAAATGATCAATTATCGACGGAATAATTTGTTGTTGTTGTTGAAAAATGCCATTTGGTATCATAAGTCCTTTTTCCCCATGGTCGAGACATTCTTACTGGTGCATTTTCAGAAAAAGGAAGATTTGAGGAAATGTTGTATTAAGACATATGCATTTACTTAAAAATTCTGGAGTGTAGTGTAACTACGATTTCGGGTGATCGATTTCACATTTTTCGCGTAAATTATAAAATGTAATTGATGTTACCTAATTTTCGGCGCATTATTGTAAACCACGTAAAGAAAATGTTTTATGGGTTGTACAATTTGGCCGATAAGTTCAATTGGAATTCATAGTATCATTTCCGAACGACTTTTGTACCCTACCATGCGATAGACGTACAATTGACATTATATCCTCGTGGTTCATTTCAAAGCAATTCTTCCTTTCAATATTATATCACCAAATGATATACTTTTTTCACTAATTTGGAAAAATTAAATTTACTTCTATTTATGTAATGCTTCTTTAGCAAATACTTCTATTTATATTTGTGATATTGCCTATTCAAGAAGATTACAATGGTTATCATTCAATTGTTAATCTATTGTAGTGTTAACAATTAACAAATTCATTTAATTGAAGTCCCACTCAAGCAAATTGAAATCAGTCAGTAGTATATACAACAGAGTTCCGTGTCACCCCGGAATTGTATGTCCTGATAACCCAGTATTCATCGTATTCTGTTTGTACTATAATTAGCCCTTTGAATTCGACACCTTCGTCCAATGAGCGTACATTCATTTTGTTGACAATGTGCAATTATTTTCGTCTGTGCTTTGAGTTCTCCCTGTTTGCCCCCTATGATATTGCGCACTGATTCAAACAGTTTTACGAATTGCGTCATGATCCAATTGAGCGAGAAGACTAGCAGAGGCGCATGACAGCACTGTAATGTAACAACGAATAGACAGCTATCACGCACGATCTCCGTCAGATGTGAATTACGATTAAGAGTACATATAGCAACGGACAATACATCTGAGAAGGAAAAAGATTCCATAAACAGTTTCAATTTTTAATTATCCAACCAGATGTATTTCACTCACTCATGTATTCCTTTATAGTGATAATTAAATACATAACTGACTGTTTCAATTACACTTCAAATCGTGACGATTAACAAGATTACTCAATTTTAATTTCCATTCATTCAATTATTATTCAGTAAACTCGAGAACTGAATATGTTTGTTTGTTTTTTTTTAAGTGAAACCGTTTTTTGGATTCATTCCAAAATCATTCACAACAGGTACTCTACATCCGTTTCTCAACACACACAAAATTATTGTTCAATGTAAGGTAGCTGAGGGGGGCGGGACTTGAAATTACGACCCAACCCCACCTCTATTGGTTAATATTACAAAAAATTGACATATATCACTCACATACACATCCGCAATAGCACAAGAATGATAACACATTGGAAACCACACAGCCAGATCGCTTCCATGGATGTTGTTTCTCATTAAATAGAAGGTTGTGTGAGCTGTAGTCATCTATTAAAGATAGTTTGATTAGCCTACACTTTTCTCTGAATCATATTAAAATAATTTCTCTTAATGTAAATCTCCTTTCTAAATCAGTTTTGATCGTGGTATCGACTGGCGATGTTGGCTATACTGACCAGGAAATTGTTCAAACGGCTTCTCTCAAAATGTTGACGAGTGGCTTTTATGGCCTAGGTGAGTAATATTAACAACTTGTCGGAAACATTACTTTCTCGTCGAGATAACATCATAAAACGTTTTGAGGCCTCTTGATACACACACTTGGAGAGTATGTTGATTTTTTCCGTACCTCTATTATTAGCAATAGCAATATCAAAATTCGAAAGAACGCTATCGACCGTTTACTATCGTTTACTTTATTCCTCAATCATTTATTTTTGTTTCATTTACTTGTTTTCATAAAATCTGAAGAAAAAAAATTACTCACTTTTGTTTCATTAAAATATCAGTTTTGTCGTTGAGGAAAGAAAGTTGGGCATATATTCATCAGATGGTGGTTATATGACCCAGATGTAAAACTGGAAAATCAATATTCTCATACCGTAAAAATATAGGAAAAGGAATGGCACTAAGCGATTACACGTGTCACCGCGTAATTGGTGCGTCCGTGGCTCCCCATAAACCGTAATAATTTCTGCTGTGACGTAAAAATAACATAAATATTGATTGAAAGATATGGAAAAGAGATAAATTACGATTAATAATCTAGAATTATTGCTCCTATGTGATGTCTTTATTTTCAATATTATTTGTGCAGTGGCTTAGAGAGAGCAAAAAAATAGGTTGTGTTTCTAAGTTTGCAAAGAATGACTCTAAATACACAAACCGTAGTGTAAATAGAGTTAGAATAAGTGTGAATTGCTCCTAGACAGTCTCAGCAAACTATTGAGTATATGTATCATCAGCGGCGGATCTAGACCGTAATCAAGGGGGGGAGGCTAACCGGGGAGCATTTTTGTTTTAAAATTATGGGTTTAAAATTTTATAAATATTATCTTCATATAAAATGCATCAAATTAATAATTAACAATTAACATTCTGGTATTATTGACAACGATTATTTGTTAAAGTTATTAATATGGTATTGTAAATTTTATTAATATGTTATTAATTTTATTACTATGGTATTATTAATAACAATTATAAGTAATAACAATTATTAATCTGGTATCACTTTTACGAAGTATGCCATTTATCAACTTCAATTTTATCAGTAAAAGAGTTCTGGTCCAATGGGGGGGGGG
>NNCF01126148.1:1231778-1280215 GCA_002313205.1 Laupala kohalensis | reverse complement strand
GGTCCAATGGGGGGGGGAGGCTACAGACGCCTTAGCACCCTCCCCGCATAGATTCACCACTGTGTATCATGAATATTGAATCATATTTCATGCATGCTTGTTGTATATATTTGTTCCAAAGTGAGAATTACGTCCTAATTGTTCACAATTTATTATCGTAACACAAATCAATTGCAATTAAGGGAAAATTGTTGTAAAAAATCACTAACTCCACTTAGGAAAAGTTGCGAAGACTCGTATAGTGTGGAAATAACATCTATATTCTTACAGAACAGTTATGAAATTTCCATAGCAACTCCCCTCCTCTGTCAATCCCATTCCCCCACGGTTCCCCATCCCCGATCTTGAACGGACCGCGACATTATGGAGCGGAATAACTGCATTACAGTATCTGACCGCGCTTAATGGATTGCACCATGTGAAGCTCTTTCCCATAGGGACATGATTGTGGACAGTTGAGTTGGAATCGGGGAAAGTGAGGTGAGGGTTCCCGTCTCTAGGGAGCTTTACCTGCTCCATTTTGAGGTGAACATTTTGCGACGATTCATTTAGTGGCTTCATCTGCTCGTACATCACTAATCCAGCGTGGTTGCAGATGAGATTCTGTCTAAGCCATAGGAGAAGATTTGGTTTTGAGGTACGAAACATATTAAGAGGTGAGATTTCAAACGAACCTGTTAACAGGTTCGTCGCTCTGGAAGATATAATACCACGCATGACCGGATGTATCTTTCATGAAATCCAAAAGAAAAGAGAGAAATAATCGTAGCTATTTTTTAGTTTCTCGGCTGGTCAGAGAGAATGAAATTACATTAAAGATTGAATTTTAGTTTAGTTAATCAAGTTCGAGTATTTTCGAGACAGTTTCATGTTCTGTGTTTGCAAGAAATAGTATGCTTAACAACTATTTATTTTCTTAAAGATTGTCTCAACATGAATTAAGAAGGGAAATTTTTTTCTACTTTGTATAATATTGTTTACGTACAAACTTGACATCCATATACATCACTTAAAGAAAAATCCGCATTCCTCATTGATGTCACCCACCCAGCAGATCCCAAAATCAATGAAACTGAAAAATTATCTAAATGTGTCCCTCTTTAAATGGAATACAAAGAAATATGCAGACTTCACTCTATAGATGTAATAATAATTTTTAGCTGTATTATAAGTTTGAAGCTTTTAACTTCAATGTCTTAGTTTATATAGCTAAGATATTTGAAGGAAGACGCGACTTACCACCCAAGTTGTAATACTTGGATACACAGTCTGGATTCCATCCAGACGCTGTTCCCCAAAAATGTTTCACGGTGTAGCGAGTAAATCCACGTGGTATCGAGCCTCACTTGCGCTCGCTATTGTAGTCGAAACGAAAAATACATTTTTTTTAAAACAAATTTCTTGCTTCTTTACCCTTTTTTACAGACCTCTTGACCACTACCAGGGTTATTCTTCTTAATTTTCCTTGTCTTCCTAATAATAATGATAAATGTCGTGGGAAAAAGTGACGAATCCCATGAGAATGCAATACTGGACGCCATTGAATTCCATTAATTCGCTCGCTGTTGATTCGCCTAGTGAGCTGTCAATCTCTAGTAGACATGCGCGTTAACCTTCAGTCGATAATAGTACCACGAAGGTCTCCATTGCATTCCCGTAGGTGATGTTTGTGCATACGGTGTATTAGGCTAGGGAAACGACTCTGGTTCAGGTGACTAAGGCCATATTCAACTCCTGACACGGTATGTGATGGACACATTTTGTAACTCTTCACGCCACAGTCTATCTTAATTGCAGGTAATATGCAGGTTACAATAAACGATGCATTATTCATGCGAACCGCCATCAGTGAAACGGTAATTGCCGGACATAAAAGTTAACCAAGTATATGATGTGGTTCGCTTTCAAATATAAGTGAATTCAATTTTTCAGAAGTTTAATTATTTTTTTCAGTAAATATTTTAAAGATGGAAACAAACCGAATTAATTAAAAACATCTCTGTGAGTGCAAAAAAATGATGTAACTAGTGCATTTCTTTTGAAATGTTCAGCGTTTTGCTATCGTGAGATAATTTGTGGATTTCAAATTCAATTATACATTCAGATTCGTAAAATTATGTAACATTACATTATTATTATTCTATATTATATTATTATATTATATACGACTTGATCGTAGAGTATAATTATTTTAATTTAATTTTTGATTTCTGCATTTTCAGTTTTTAATTAAGAGTTTTATGTAAAAACAAATTCTCACAAAAATGAAATAACTAATTATGTACTCTTAGATAATCTTTGATTTGTTATATTTTATTTTAATGGTATGGCTTACAATCATTTCATTAATTTCAAGAAATCTCATTCGTCAAAAAATATGACAACTTATTTATTGTCAAAATATTTAATTACAACTCTAATCAAGTGACACCACTGAAAGGACAAGTGGCTATTAACGGCTCAAAGTTGGTGTTGCGTTTGTGTGTATCCAAGCGATTTGAAGCCTGTAAACCTCATACTCTGCATGGTCTTCAAGCTCTTCGAAGCCAGGTAATTTAACCTCGGACTGCTCGAGTAAGCGCCTGTGGCGTGGGATCCTAGGACCGTCAACGATGCCTTCCCCCCGCCACCTCTGAGCCAAGTTTGCAAGTCAACACTCAGTGATGACGTTGGGGCAAGTGGGGATGGTTTAAGTGCGAGAAGGAGTAAACCAGAGGTAAGAGCCGAAGCAAACGGAAACTAAGTTATAGTTGGCGAAAAGTCACAAGTTAAAGTTTCATTAACTTCTTTTCTAAAACGAGATTGACGTTAATGGGACCATTAATGTCAACTACATTTGGTTTGGAAAAATATAACCGTTTATTTTGTCTCAATCAGTTGTTCCGTTCAGCTACTTCTGGTTAGGTAAATGTGCTAACCTAATTTTATTTCTATTAGTTTGATGTGTTTCTCAATACTTTGTAGACTCTCCCGTTTAATATGAAACCTTATTCAAGTGTTTGTAAGGAGCTATAAAAATAATTTTACAGTTTTAAAAACTGTTTAGCAGATGTTTTTTTTTATTTATTCACGAAATGTTAGTCATTATTTTTTGTGATATGTTAGATTTGGTGTCGGAAATTCCCACGGTATTTTTCTCGCGTGACTACTCGTCTGTCTACTCGAAGTGCTGGGATTCCTACATATCTGGTGTGAGAGGCTGCTCTATATTTCTGATTTTCGAATTTAAATATAATTTCCTTACTCTAATTTATAATGTAAACTTACTCTAAATCTAATTTTGTTTTTTCATTTTGTTTTGTATAGAACTTATGTACCGATCCTTATTTGTGTATATACATTAAAAGAAACTCCAATAAAAGTTATTAATCATATACTGAGAATATATTCAGAACATGTAATAATAATTTTTCTGAAACAATATTAGATAATGCATATATTCTGTATTGTTTATTTCAGTCGTAACAATCCTCCAAACAACCTCAGCGGATACTGCGGCAACAACCAACGAGTCCGCAAATCCGACGATCATTGAGAGGACATGGAAAATAAAGGCCTGATATTTTTGGGGGTGTTAGCTTTGGCAGGGGTCGGAGTGTATTGGCAAGCCAAAGAGAATCCGGAATTTCGCGATAAGATCAACAAAACCATCGAGAAGGTGACTGGAAAGAAGAAAGACCAATGAGCCTTTGTGTGAGAAGACCTACCATGATAATGTTCTCCTCATCGTTTTGGTTCATCTAATCTCACCGATTCGAACAATCTATGCCACTCTCAAACTCCATTGTAATGTACGTATCTAACTCGACTGATAATGTTTGCTATATGATGTATTGGCTCCGCTGATCACCACGAGCTTCTACAATATCCATTACGAGCTTCTGACTCCACTTCATATTTGATTTCTTCGTACAGTATTCTACGGAAATAGATGATAACTGGTAGACTGTTCAACACTAAGCAAGGGTGGACCAACAGTCGGGATAGAATGGCACTCCGATAACAAATATTCACCGTCATCTCTACTATTGAAGAGTCACGTGCCTTCCCTCGTGTTAGCTGAAAGCTGTGTGAAAACGGAATCTTCACTTATAGGATTCGACATGGCGCTCTGTTGTGATGATGGCTCTACTACCAAAACGATGGCTGTACTCGCCGCTACATTTGCTGTACTTGCGATATTTCTGAATGGAGGTGGTAATTCTGATCTACCTGATACAGTAGAAAAGATAATTTACACATGTGCTCGAAAATGGCGCCGTTACGCATAACTAGACCCTTATTTGACTCTCCAAAATATTTATATTTCTCGAGGAAGCTTGTTTTTTTACAATTTCTGTAAATGTGGATGTATTGAATTAAATTTATTTCGACAATAAATTCATTTATGATCGAAAATAACGCTATACCATTATTTAACGTCAAATTAGCGTATTATGTTCTGGTGATTTAAAGGAAACATGAACTAAAAACAAGAAACTTAAGTATTGTTTTTTTTTATTTATTGGAAATGAAAAACTATGTTAAATAATTTCCTTTATTTGAAACTAGATATTACATTTTCCAATTAATTAGTCATGGTTGATATAACAAAATTGTTGTTTACTTTTTGTTAGTATTGAAATTATTAGTTATTCACTGTTAATGCAATTAATTCTCCATTTTGGAAGACTGTCTCTTTTTTTAATTAAAATCCATACATTTCTTTACGTTTGCATTAAAATTGTTTTGGAAATGGAATTTGAACATAGAATACTTGTACTTATTCAATTGTATATTGCATTGAACAAGTTAAAAATTGTCTCATTCATTAATTACAATATTCGAACTATATAAACCATGACCTAGAACAGAAAACTTAAACATTTCTTTTCTCCTGTATTCCTTGTTTTTCACTTCCACCCACGTGTTTGCCGTGCATGGCGACCCGTGTCGAAGGGAATAGGAATCCTGGTGAGTTGAACTGCTGCGAGCATTTTAAGATGCGCCCTAATACGACCGCTTTGGCCTTGGCCTCTTTAGACGGGCGATCGGGGACTAACCCATCCCCGACCAATCGGGTCGGACTATGTCTTCGACTGAACTCCGAGTCGAGAGGAGGCGCGCAGGGGGTCCTTCCCGCTGATCGGCGGCGTTGGAGCAACCCTGCTTAAAAAACCCTGCGTGTCCCCGTGTCAACTCTGGCACCCCAGTGGGGTGTCCCCTCGTTGAACTCTGTGGTGGGTGGGGAACACGGGGATGAAATTTAAAATCCATACGCATGGAAACTACTGCCCCCCCTAAGTCCCCCTCCCTTTTTGCCCTCTTCCTCTAGGAGGAGGCGATTAGTCGGTGAAACTGTGGATCTACTCAGGATTTCTTTTGTAAGGATAGCGACAGGTCGACAAAGCCTCGCTTCTTCCTAATGAAGTGTGTTGAAGAGGAAAAGACTTTTAAGTCAATTAGTTCTGTCCGTCTTGCATAAGCAATTGACGATAATATCGGAAAGCTTCGGTCTGTCGTGCGCCAACGGAATGGTGAAATTCTGTTGGAGGCACACACACACAAGCAGATCCAGAGTGACTTGAAATTTAAAAATTTTGCTTGTCTTAAAATAAAGACCTTAACACATCCTGTCTTAAACATGTGCAAATGCGACGTAAATCACGAAGAATTTTGCACATGAGTCAGATGAAGACTTGAAGGTATTCTTTGAACACCAAGGCGTGGTAAATGTCCACAGAATTAAGAGGAAGTTGCTGGGAAAAGTTAGTCCCCACCTCCACACTGGTTCTGACGTTTGACAAACCCTCTCTACTGGAATCCATATCCTACTGTTTTTATACCCTGCGAGTTCGTCAGTATGTACCGAGTCCTCTGCGCTACTTCAAGTGCCAGAGATTCGGCCACACTGTAGACCGGTGCAAGTCACCCTGCAAAGTGTGTATTATTTGCGGAGAGCCGTCGCATGAGTCGTCAGCTTGCTCATCGCCTCCGTACTGCGTGAATTGTAAAGAAAGCCATCCTTCCAATTCCAACAACTGCGCAAAATATATCATGGAGAAAGACATCCAAAGGATCCGCATTACGAAAAGGGTGTCTTTCCCTGGGGCCAGGCGTCGGTACCTTATAAAAAATCCGGAATATATCGCCAAATCCTTTGCAACAGCAGTCACCGCACCGAAACCATCTACAGTTTCTTTTGGCAGAAAATATTGGTTTCGGAGGAAATAGAAAAACCCATGATGTCTGAATTCTGGTGTCCAGGCATCATTGGCTGATCCTTCTGTCTTAAAAGACGAATTTCTGGGGTGCAAAATCCTTATACCTAAGTGTAAGGTATCACCCAAACAAAATCTGTATTTCTTTCCACCTCCACTTCATCTTCAACTAACATTCAGCAAGCAAAACCCGCGAAGAAACAATCCCCCCGAGGACAATCTCGGGGTCGTCCCCGGCGGAAAACTCGCTCCCCTCAGTCTCGAAGACTTGACGCTTTGAAGTCTGATTCCCGTGGCGGATCACCTTCCTCTAGTCGCCGCCGCTCAAGGAGTTGAAATAGTGTACTTGTTATGTCCGCGAGTGATCATTCCAGCTGTGATCACTGCGACTATCCTGGAGAGGAGACCACAGCAGTGTCTGACTTTAAAGTCGTTCACAGAAAAAAAAATCTAAACATCGAAGAAAGAGCTGATAAACTCCAGACCTTGGCTCTTCTGTCCTGGAATCTGAATGGCATTCATGTCCGTTCTGATGACCTAAAGCTCTTACTGTCTCGTCGTTCTCCTCAAATAGTATGTCTTCAAGAAATACATCTCTTACCTAAACACTCTTTTTACTCTCGTGGTTATACCTGTTATAAAGCGGACTTATAAAACTGCCAACGGACACACGGTGGCTTCGCTGTGCTCGTAGACGCTTCAGTCTATGCCAAAGAAGTCTCTATATCAAGCGTCTTTCAGACTGTATGTATGAGGATGAGCTTTCTATTCCTTACATTTACGGTAAGTAATATTTAAATCCCCCGGGGCAGTCATTCACAAATAAAGATCTTGCCGGTTTGATGGAACAGTTGCCTTCCGCATTTCTTATCGTCGAGGATTTCAATGCTCATAATTCGATGTGAGGTTCTTCACACAACTGCCCTAAGAGTGATATCATTGAAAAAGTGTTAGATAGCCGAGATATGGCGCTCATTAACACGGGCCACTCCACCCACTTCTGTACAGCTTCCCGATCTTTCTCGGTGATGGATATAGCCATCTAGAGTTCCTCTCTTTCCCATCTTAGACTGGACAGATCTTTACGATCTGTATAGGCGTGACCACTACCCGATTGTTATACATTTCAACGTCTTTAGCCCCTCGGTTTCACGCCCCTCTCAGTGGATATTGAAAAAAGAAGACTGGGATTTCTTTAAACGCAACATCAATCTTTGCGATGAGCCTTTCGCCAATGTGGATGCTATGGCATCCCATTTCACCAGCGCAGTTCTCAAAGATGCCCATGTTGCCATCCTTAAATCATCATGTAATTCGAGACATTGCTCTTTTCCATGGTGAAATTCGGACTGCGCAAACGTGGTCTGCGCTAGAAAGAAAGCTTCACCACAGCTGAACAAGTATCCCACTGTTGTAAATCGCATTGAGTTTAAAAGGTGCAGAGCCAGACCAAAACGAACTCTTCGAGGAAGTAACTCGTCCTCCTGGAAGGCTTAAATTTCATCTCTTACAAGCCGTACTCCATCGTAAGTCGTATGGCAGACAATTCGCAAGATTCAAGGTACATGGTCTTCTTTTTCGATCCTTGGTCTCAATGTAAATGAACAGCTTGAATCTTCACTGGACGTCACCACTGATGAACTTGCATTGCACTACGAAAGAGCTTGAAACTCCTCCGGTTTTTCTCCATCGTTTCTTAAACAGAAAGCTCGCGCGGAAAAGTGGATTTCTCTAGTTGAAGAGAAGAGGTATATAACATTCCTTTCTCTGTGATGGAGCTGACCTCAGCCCTTGCGTCTCCGAAAGATACAGCCCCTGGTCCTGATCAAATACATAACACGATGCTAGAACATCTTCCAGAGATAGGTATAAAATTCCTTCTGAAGATATTTAACTATAATTGGAATGAGGCTGCTCAATGGCATGAGGCAATAATTATTCCTCGACCGTAGGAAAGAAAAGATCGATCTAATCCGTCGCACTTTCGACATATTTTTCTGACAAGTTACTTTTGCAAATTGTTAGAAAGAATGATAAATCGTCGCCCTGTTTTGTCGCTGGAATCGCGAAACCTTCTGACCAATATCCAATGTGGTTTCAGAAAACAGCGGTCAACGCCAGACCACCTAGTTGCGTTGTCATCCATCGTCTCATCAGCGTTTGTATTAAGAGAACACCCCGTGGCCATCTTTTTTGTCCTGGAAAAAGCTTATGACGCTACCTGGAGGTACGGAATCCTACACACACTGCACTCGTGGGGATTCCGAGGCTGTCTTTCTCTGTACCTGGAGAACTTCCTATCTCATCGCTCTTTTCGCGTTCGCCTCGGTACTTATTTGTCATCGAATCATCCTTTGGAAAACTGTACCCCACAGGGCTCAGTCTTAAGCGTCACTTTCTTTGCCATAGTCATAAATAGCATCGCGTCAGTGGTTCGACAACAGGTGTATCCGTCTCTTAGTTGACGACTTCGCCATCTATTGTTCGTCTAGCAGCATCTCTGTCATTGAGAGGTAACTGCAATTGGTTTTCAACCGTTTACAGAGTGGAGCATGTCTACCGGCTTTAGTTTTTCTGTATCCAAGTCATGCTGTATGCATTTCTGTAGGATATACTATCTCCATATGATCCAGATCTTTTTCTTGGGGGTCAACGTCTTCCTTTCGTTGACTCCGCAAAATTCCTGGGTCTCACATTCGACCGCACACTAACTTGGCGCAATCACATCCGAAAACTACAATCTCGTTGTAATTCTTCCCTAAACCTCCTTCGCTGCTTAAGCGTATCATCATGGGATGCAGACCGCACTTGCCTTCTTCGTCTGTATAGAAGTCTCGTTGGGTCTGTATTAGATTTTGGCAGTATTGTATGTGCCTCCGCATCACCGTCGACAATCAGGACCCTTAACAGTATCCATCATGCAGGAGTCCGCATTGCAACTGGTTTTTTTCACACTAGTCGAATATAATGCTTACTAGTAGACGTTGGCGAACCATCTCTTAACAAGAGACATGATACTCGACTTGTATCTTACGGAGTGAAACTGTTGAGGGTATCAAATCACCCCACTCGGCAACACCTACATTCTCCAAAACTTATTTCATCTTACGCTGCAAGACCTTTGTTACCCTGCCCAGCGGGTGTCCGTTTTAAACAACTGCTAGGGGAAAACGTCATCACACTACCGCCTCCTCTCTCATTCCCACACTCTCTCACACCACCTTGGTCCTTCATGCAACCAACCACCGACTTTTGGCTGTCTAAACTTTCAAAGCAAGACACTCCTGCTGCTGTGTACCAACAGCACTTCGGAGAACTAAATCACCTCTATTTGGATAATATGTTCATATACACTGGGCTCAGCAATGAATAAATGCCATTAGTGCTGCTTTCCACTGCCATAGTGCCACCCGTTCTTTTCGCTTCCATTACTTTTGCAGCGTGTACACTGCTGAAAAATTTGCAATCCTTGAGGCGATAAACTTCATTCAGCTATCTTCACTGCGGCATGTGGTTCTCTGCAGTGGCTCTATAAGTGCTCTGTGGTCAATGTCTTCACTGTACACTTCTGAAACTCTTACGCTGACGATTCAAAATTTGATAAGCCATCTAGTATCTAAAAATTTTGAAATAGTCCCTGGGCACGTGGGTATTATGGGTAATGAAGAAGCTGATGAGGCAACGAAGCGGGGAACACAGAGGGTAGTCCTTGACCTTTCATCTGTTCCTACGTCAGATTCACAGGTTGTCATTAAATCGTCTCTTCTTGGAACATGGCAAGCCGAATGGCAAACTTGCGCCTTCATGCTGAGGAATGTAAAAGACTCCGTTAAGATCTGGGTGTCATCATCCCGTGTGAAGTAATCCTTACACATTTTCCTATTGGCCACTGCTATATCACCCATGGTCATCAATTCCGCGGTGAACCTCCTCCCATCTGTGAAACTTGCAACACAACACTTACTGTCGAACACTTTCTTCTGGGGTGTCTCAACTATAGTACCAGCCGACGGCGACACAATCAACCCAACAGTTTGAACGTTATGCCGGGGGTAAATGAACAAATTTTGATACGTCTTTTTAGATTCCTTCAGGAATGTGGCCTCTGGAATAGTATCTGATCTTTCTTCATATGTCATTACTCAAATCCATACACGAAACGGGGCTCCTCCCACAAGTTCTCGGGAGTGTTTGGATTTAAATTCCTTTTTTTTCCTTTTCCTTGAGTTTCATTTTCTCTCTCTCTCTCTAAATTTACTTTCTTCTTTTTTTCGGTTTTTATAATGTTTTAGGAATCTTTTGTCTCTCCCTTTTATATGTTTGGATATATTGTAATTCAGGAGGGATTTTAGTGGGTATCCTGCATTTTCCCTAACTGTACAAAATCTTAGGGCTCTAATGACCTCGATCGGCGAGCCGTAAAGCCCTCCTCATCCTTCCCAAAAAGAACTGAAAATGTATTCGTAGTATTTCCTAATATACATAAAAACCTAAAGAGCAAGACCTTCATGTTTTATTTGTGTACGCAGAAATTTTGTTAAGAAAGCGTGACACTGGTGACAGAAACAGAGTGTATCTTTAAAAATAAATGCATTTTGTAGGAAACCGTTACATGAATAAATTTTGTTGGGAAAATTTAAATAAAGTTTCCTTAATTGTTCGGATTTATAAACACTCTCCTAAACAGTAAAATTTATTATCTTTTTCATTTTTTATATTATTTGCACTTCAACTGAAATTATTTAAGTTGAGAAAAATAATATAAAACTGGAAATGAATGAAGAAACAAAACACTAAACAATATTTCAAATAGTCTTTTAACAACCACGCGCTAAAAAAAATTAAATACTGTATTGAACACTTTTATATACACTTTGATGAACACTTTGATATACATCATTACAGAGTATAACGTAATGTCATTATTTCTTTCGTTCGACATTTAATTCGCCTGTCGCTTCTAGTTCGGGGTTGTAGGTGCACTATCCACAAAAATGCGTCTTCACCGTGTGAAAGTAATCGAATTTTCGTAATTTTTTCAGTGTCTTCCTCTGTGCCATCGTCACTAATATTTTAACGGGACATAATAGACAATATGATTCAGTATAAAAAAATCAGTACCACTTTCAACCTGCACTTGTTGGAAGTTCCCATGTAAGTACATTGCTTTTAACGACGTAGCGCACTATGCTCAAGATGTTCCCTGTTGCAATTTCTGGCGTTTAATCATTAGTATGGTCTCACTCTCTAGATATGTGTCATGCTTTTATTACTTTTTATGTTCAATTAAAAATTCTTTAATCCACATAATTTTTCAGTATCAATGTAACAATAATATGAAATAAAACGTATTGTACCCCCCAGGGGACGTACATTTCGTAAGTACGTGTTGGCGAACATGGGATGGGTATAGTTGAGTCATTCGGTGAGTCTCACACGCGAGGGGAGTCATATTGGCTCTCCCTAGTGCGTAACTGCATTTTCCCTACCTGTACAATTTTTAGGGTTCTAATGCCCTCGATGTCGGCGAGCCGTAAAGCCCCACCAAAAAAAAATTATAGTTACAAATGTCGGTTGAATACATTATATGCTATGGGTAAATATGTTATTGATTCTGTAGCCACATCCTGGCTCGGATTTTTCTCCGTTTTTCCTTCTAGTTATCGAGGACTTTTTATCCAAGTTTCTTTATACATTTTCTATCTAAGCTGTCTCTCTATTAAACACCAATTTGTTGGTATTCTGTTAATATTATAACACGTCCCTTGCTTACTTCTGAAGAGTAAATTAGTGTATTGTACTCTGCGTTATCGTATGCAGTTTGTAACTGCTTTTTTTGACAAGAAAATTATTTATTTAGAAAAACATTTGCCATAATTATCAGCTTCTATTCGTTTTTCTTTAATAAAATATTCTTCATTTAATATTATTCATGAGTTGTTCGTTTTATTCGAAATAGATTTGCATCGCCAGCAGCAATTCTCCCCATTCTTTTTGGGGCTTCATCCCGTACATGTTTGAAGCTTGCGCATCTCCTGACCATCAACAATAATGTTTGTTATTGTTTGTCTTATGAACAAAGTTGGTACGATTTTCTGTGTTTACGGTGATAAAGTGTGGCGAGTTTCAATAGAATTTTGTTTGAACACCTATCTAATCCGGGGTTGGACGATGAAATAATTTCTATTATAGTTTGAATGTACTATACACTCTAGAATGGTATCACAAACTGTGGAGGTAACGTTTTATTATAACTATGATACAACTGTACTCTCTGACGGTAGTTGGAGCATGGACTCTTTCCATACCAGCTTCCTTTCCACCTCTTTATATTTCCTACCGGACTCCAGAGCAGCTTGTAGCGTGAATTGTTTTACTGAGCGTCCGCAATGAAACAATTTTGGTACTAATAAATTTTTCATATATTTGTTACATTTCATGGAAATGACAAACACAACTTGAAAATATTCAAATCTTGACGTTAATGGCAGAGTCACTGAACAAAATTACAATGATTTTACTTTTATTTATTACAAAATATACTTAATTTTCATTTCCAAATATACAAAATTTTACTGGTTATGAGAGACGAAAAAAACATACTTACTGACTTTACAATTACCTGCAGCCAAACTGGTCTAAACGTAACGACGGAGTAGAGGCAGTTTGAAGGCAAGAGTTCATGCACCAACCATCCCCAGACAAAATATAAATATCTTTAAATATATAATTAAGCAGACATAAAAGATTTGCGGTATTAAAAAATGTTTATATACGTAAAATTGAATCCTAGCGAAATCAAGTTACATTTACAAATTTAAAATCTTTTAGTATCCAGCCACAGTAAGCATCTGTACAAACCCTTGTATTTTTTATTTGCTTTATAACACTTTATCAAATTCATCGAAAGGAATATTATGACGACAGTAAGTTCTGTTTTCTAATTTCAATTGAGTTGGAAATTTGCGGCACTTCTTCATTAGAGAGATGGCAGAATTTGGATGTGAAAAATCTGAAATTGCAAAAAAAAAAAAATAGTTTGAAAAGATGTCTTTAACCCAAAATTTATAATGGCCGCAAACAAATAGCAGAACTGTAAAACATGCGATTTTGCAGCATTTTTCCTCACGACCTCAACTATGCATGATTTCTTTATTCCTAAGACAATGTGGAAATGTAAAAATATTACTTGCAGTGATAGGTGTTCTTGGCGAATTAATAGTGATGACATTCCGAAAGTGTTCCTACTATGGACTCCGAATGACCGTATGCAGTTGGTGGAGCTCCGAAATTTCTTGACCTCGAATGAAACGATGAGCTCAGTATTTTGGAGCGATCAAATGAAGTATTTTGCTTGATTTTCGAATTTACTTGACTTAACGGTAAAAGCGTCTTACTAGGATTTCGGTAGTGTTGTGAAAAACCTTCATAAGTTTAATTTTCTGCAGTTTTCATTAGTTAAATTTGTGACCAAATTTCCCTTTTCATTTTCAATTCTTAATAGTATTTCTATTTTATGAAATGAGTGTATATTCGGATTGATCCGACCTCACAGAGCATTTAGTCTTTCCAAGTCTCATGGAAATTACTTCATTCGTTCAGAAATAGGTCTGGAGCATACACTAAATCATATTTAAATTACGAGTATTTGTGGAATGACCTTCATTTGGATGAAAATTACAAACGATACTCTTTTCCAGCATTTTAGTAACTTTGTATTGTCCAAATGGCCCTTTTTTGTGGCATAAAATCGATTCTTGTTGTTGGTCGAATGTTGACTCCGAAGGGTTTCGTACATAATTAGCAAGTTGTTATCATGGGATGCCATCAGAATTTTCTTTACTTAAGAATTCAAATATTCTGTGTCCATACCATGTTATATTGATTTAACATTCCAAAACTCTCTGCTCCATGACTTTATTGAAATTGGTCGATCATTATCAAAAAGAAATCCCGAAAATATGTAATAATTGAATGTGAAGTAGAAATCAAAGCTTGTCTTAGAGGAAGGAACGTTCGTAGTTATTTTAGTAATCTAACAACTTTGCATCATCCCTCCCAGCAACTCATTCGCCAGTTTCTGTTTCTATTACCGATCTCGAGAAAACTCAAGATGTTACCAAGTTGTTTCTTTGCATTTAGAAAGTATATTAACGCTAAAATATTTAACTTCAGATGGTCTTCACGGTTTTATTCGCTCACGATTAAAATTTTGCTATGTATTCTTTGGAATCATTAAGACGTATTTTTTTAATATTAAGAAAGTACTTCAACGATTCTTCTCAAAATGAGACCATTTTTGGTCACGTTTTCTTACCCAAATTCTTTTCTCTGATTGTATTAAATACATTAGAGCCATTATGAAGAAAAAAGGGCTATATATGGATTGATAATGATTCAATTTTAGAGGCTTTTTTTTACAAATTTGAATGAGTGAATAATGCGATTTATTCCAATTGTTGCAAAACAATACCAAAAGATAGATGTTCCTACGGTGATGACGTTAAGAGATAAATAACTGTACAATTCAGAAGAATGGCACCTAGCAAGTCCGCTGTTGCAGTAGTACTAGTTTCACTTGCTGTTGTTGCCACCTTTATCGCTGGTGCTGGTAACGCCGCTCTTCCTAAATCAATTGCTAAGTTCGTGGCCGTATGGTTGAAGAAATGGCGACGCTAGAAGAAAAGGGTTCAAGTGGACGCTAAACACATGATGTCAGAAACCAAAATATTGATCAGCGTTTGAAAGAAATGTTATGACATCTAATTAGTATTTCCTTATTAATATGCCAGTGAGAAGAATTTCCTACTTTAACTGATATTTTTTTATACTGAAATATAATTGAAGTCTACGAAAATACATATTTAACTTTATAACACTTTTTTTTGCTCTGAATCAATGTCTTCAAAATGTTCTTCCCAATCCTATTAAGACTTGTGTTGCGAAATATCTTCTAATTATTATTTTCTTCGTCTGTGTGTATATTTCGAGGAATTACATTGTTAACGATATTTTCATTTATGTGTCTCGTATACACGTGAAGCTCTTGAAAAACATCTATGTGGAAAATTTTCCCTTGAAATTACACAGTGTTGCACTTCACATTGGAAACATATTCGTAGTAATTATGTTATGAACTACATTTGTGTGTGTTATGCATCATTATATATAAAATTTCATACAATAGCGTATATAAAACCGCTATACTTTCATATAGCAACATCCAAGAAATGTTCAATGAATTAAGACACGTGAGAATTAAAATTCATGGCGTCAGAATGAAACTGGTAATGAATATACTGTATAAATATATTTAGTAGTATAATAGGTAAGTTTTTCAAGCAACTACTAACGGAACACGTTGATATTAGTTAAAAATTAATAAATGATCAGCAATAAGTAGGTGCACTTGTGAAATTGAGCTTGATTACAAACATCAAGATTAATGATGAGGGATTTTGCAATGCACTGCGATGTAATAACAAATGGACGTTTATATAGGTGACGCATTACATGAATCAACTACTCATCGAACAAAACGCTTCAGAGTTTTGTGTCAACCAAGAATTTGTTCGTTGTGATACAACCCCCCTTCTATTTTATAAGAGTTCTACTCGGCGTACTTCAATATATTGATACAACCCTTCTATATTAGCTATTATCGACCCATTTATAGGTTCGATCTAATAATTTATCTTTAATATTTACTCAGAAGGCATTACTCGCTAGGCTATATGGGTATCATCCATATCTTGTGAGAGGAAGGACCGGCTGGAACATGTGTTCAAATCACGGATCAAAATATAATATTAATAACACGGATCACACAATCAAAGAATAACACGAATTTAATACATATATATTACTTCGTTGGAATCATGAAACCATCATAATACATTATATATTTTTAGAGAAGGCACATCACTACATAAATCAAATACAAAACATCTAGTACAATATACTACTGTTCCACAGATATTCCTCCACCGGAATGTATATCGCTCGTGGTTCTCACCAACCAAAAGCATTTACTGAATAAACAAAAGGTTGATTTTACAAGTATTCATAAAAGGAAACGAAAATACAATTTATGATGGTATGATGGACCTTTTACGCAATCCGCGCTGAGGGCACGTCTTGCGGAGTGTCGAGGCAGGTCGACACCGTCCGTTCCTTCGATCCTCCCTTGCTCGTTGCCAGAGACCTTTGTTGTTTGAATTTTGTCCCCTGGAGGGGGGTACCAATCCCATCAAGTTCTTATGATATCATGGGGATGACGACACTTTTACGGTCCTTTATTGGTTGATCCAGGAGCTCGCCACCAAGGCGCATCGCTGACAATGTCGTTCCCACGACAGCCGCTGTCCAACGGTCAGCGGAAGTTAGCGTCAGCACTCTGCGTACATGTGTACTCAAAGAGAGAGAGGCTGACTGTCTACAGTGTATTATTATAAATAATAATTATTCCGAAAAGAAAGTAGGACCGTAACAGTTGAACAAAGAATAGGACAAATTAGCTTGCTTGTTATATAGTTTCGTGCAAGTAAAAATCTAAACAGTATTATTTTCATTATTGGATTGCTATACTAAGTTTCATTGTTGAAACTGCTGTGAAAAACAAAAGAAAGATGTATACTTTTTGAGTGCCAAATATTTCAGATAAAATGATTTACCGCATATCATACACGCGTACATTCGGATAAAGATTAATAGTTTTGTTTCATTCAACATTCATGACCGATACATGCATGAAATACTTAAAATGATATTTCAGAAAATCATTGTAACTTGGAAACTGGCCTTGTCATATTCTTTTTTTTATTAATTTTAGTGTCTGACTCAGTATTTAAAAAAAGTAGTAATATAAATGAAGAAAGTAAAAGATGAAACGTGTTTATGTAGAATTGGGAAAGGAGACATTGACCATATTATGGGTGTGCTTCTTAGACGACGGTTTGTTCCCACCAACCAGAGTTGAGTTTAGGTACTTCTCAAGTACGGCGCGCCAAAGTGGCGCAATCTCTAAAGAGAATATTTTCTTAAAAGAGATTTATCCGTATAATGAAGATATTTAAAATAAGGCCCAAAATACATTTATACTGATAAATTTATGGAATTTTGTTTTTGTTGTTCATGAGTATCGTAAGTAATAGCAAACCATGTTTCTCAATAATAAGTAATATTATTGTTTAAGTTAGAAAAAGATGAGAAGGCCCTTTGACCTTCTCATATTTCAATTTTAATCAACAGTGGCCTAGACGTATCGTAATCAATTAATAAACACATAATAAATATAGAATGTAATAATAATAATAATAAAATTATTAAATGTAAATGATTAATAAAATAGATTTCAGTCTCGAGCAATATCACACTCAATATCACTTCTGCCTCAACTCGCCTTATGAAGGGTTGAACCCTGTGGCTCACAAGCCATGGCAAGAGGGCAGAGGGACCTCGGTCAGAGGCCTATAGTTGAGAGCGTGCTGTGCAAACGCCAGCTCGCTTTGAGGCAACACTACACGCAGTAACCTCGATGTTCTTCCTTAATGTTAATGGAAGGATCCAGTAGGCAAGTGCTTGCGGCCATCTGAGGTAGATACGTGTACTTCAGTGAGAAACCTCAGGAATATTGTTTTACTCTCTGGCTAAAAGATCAAGCCGTGGGTAAATTGAATGGAATTCTTGTGAAGAATGACAAACTTTAATTTGATTTTGTCCAATCTAAAACTTTAAGTTTTATCTAATGCTCTAAATACATGTCATTTTATAATTGATGTGGACTAACTCACTTAGAGACCCACCAAGAATAGTCCAGTCAAATTGTCATCGAAATTGCGAGTGGTGGATGCAAAAATGAGAGTAGAGATAATTTTTTTAATGTGCTACAAGTCTCAAGGCCCTTAATAATCTCCAAATAATTTTTTAGTTCCTGCTATCTGCCAAAGTAGGTGTCTGACAAAAACGTACAGGTATTTCCATACTTTTCTAAAGAAGATTTGATAAAAGATGAGCTCATTTTAATTTTTTTTTCTTATAATTCTAATGAGCCCTCAACCAGCTTGACATCAGCAAATGCCTCATAATGTGTGCCAGTGTGTAAGCTTTATGCAAATTGGATAGAGACATTCATTCGGATGTTGCATTTGTAATTTGAAATTAAGACCGAATGTTGTTTATGTATTATAGAATCTCACTCTGAAAACATTTCGATATTAAAGGATTAAACTAGACTGAAATATTTTGCATCACAACTTCCGAGTACCTTCTCGTGGAGAAGTACTGCACCACCCTCCTCGACTCCCAAGTTCGTACGCAACCTCCTGCGGCCAGACCAGGAGGACCCGGGTTCGAGTCCTGGTCCGTCGCAATTTTCACCTGGCTGTTGTTTTGCAAACACTCCTCCACGAGTAGATACTCGGACGTAGTGAGGTAAAACATGCATCCGACGTTTAGGTACGCAAAAACCGGGGTTAACAGTTACCAGCATTGGAAACCCAGCGGTCACTTATTCCCTGAAAGGGGATGTGACCCAGGTTCTCCGGATCATACCAGGTGGAAGTTGCGTACGGACTTGGTGGGAGTCGAGGCGGGTGGTGCAGTGCACACCTGCGGCCAGAGCAGAAGCTCCCGGGTTCGAGTCCCGGTCCGTCGCAATTTTCACCTGGCTGTTAACATTGTAGACTTAAATGCTTTTTTGTTTCATTTTCAGTAAATATGCAGAAATACATGTTAAATAAATAAAATAATTATTATCATTAATTAATTAAATAAATAAATTTATTGTCATAAAAGCAGTTTCAATCTGCATATTATCTCGTGGAAGACAATAAACTAATTTACCATTTTAACGTGCAATTTAAATCAACACTAAATTTTAACGAAAGTTAGACCGTAATAAAACAACATACCGTTTTTGTGAATCCAGCAGTGTTGGCTAGTTAAACTATCGAATACAATTGAGTAATGTCCCATTTTACAGAAAAATAATCACTTAATAAATTGGGGTAACACTACAAAGAATTGAATTATTACAAACGTAGCATATTAGTATATTTTAAAATACACTATAATACCATATGGGAGTTGAAATATACGTGCAAACACGAAAAAAGTATTAAGTAGGTTAGCTTTTTATAGCTTTTGTGATTTTTACTTTTCTGTAAACATATAGTGTTTTGTAATTTTTTATTTCATATATTTTATTTTTATATATTGTGTTTTTATTATATATATTATATATTGTGTTTTTATTTTTTTGCGATATTTTGTCATTACTGTTTGCCACATATTACTATTTGTGTGCTAAAGAATCTATCACACATGTTAAAGAACATATTGTGAACAGTTCATCTTATGATCGTTTTATGTTTTTAGTTATTCCAATAGGATCATTAGTATTATAAGACACCTGATCCACTTTTAATTATGGAGTTTCTCAGAATATTTGGATACACCTGTTTCTTGTTTTGTGTCAATATGTTGTTTACTATTCGGTGCCATACCTTTCCACGAAATTGAGTTCCATTGGACTTTTCTGGTACTCACGTCACAACTGGCAATTGCATCAACGCACCGCAAGCAAAGAGTATTCATCATAAATCTCTAAGGTCTTGCCATAAAAAAAGATCAGTTTCTCTCATTCATCAGCAAATGGAAATTTTATGGATGTGTCGTTTACTGAAAACAATACGAAAGTTTCTGTTAGATCTCAATTCATGTCCGCACTTCTCTTCAACAACAGTTTGATGTGGAGAACACTTTTGATAAAACGATGTTATTCTTAATTTTTTTCTGATATATTAAACAAATATAATATGTATGAATCAAACAATTGATTTTTAATACAACTACTAAAAAATAACAAAGTATAAGTGACACGTTTTACCATACATAAAATATCTCTGAGTATTATTTCAATATTTATAACTTGTTTTAATTTGCTACGTCGTGGTCTTGAAGACTCATCGTCTCCATAGCTACGGTTTTGAAGGACAAGATATAAGAACTATAAAATACATCACTAGCAAAGAATAATCGAGATTAATCTTTACATTAGCTACAATAAATAATATTTCCCGATATAAAATTTTTAATTTCTCTTTCTAATATGTGTCGTTCGTCAAAGTTTTTGAACAGACTAAGAATTCTTAAAAGCAATGAAACAAGGAAGCACATAGATGTACTCTACTGCCCGTAATCTGAAGATGAAAATGTCGTAATAATCTTCACGTACGGAGACTGTCGTGTAAATGCTACAAAGCCCTATCACTTTTTACGGGTTTCCATAATTTATCTGCATGAAGTACAATTACGGTGAACAAAACAGTATCTAACTTTCTTTGATTAACGTCGGGACTTGTTTCGAAGTAGTTTCATTTTGTATTTGAGACTAATCTTCCGTTACAGAAGAGTGTTATTTCTTTACACACAACTTCTGCTATTTTTATGACAAGTTTCTAAAAACTGCCATCTCTCTTGTGAGGTGATACGCTTGCAAACATTCTTTAACTGCTGCGAAGACCTCTCAACAAGCATGAACGTAGAAAATTTTCTTCGGGACCCGACAAACTACGCACAAAGTTAAAGGGAAGATACAATATTGGCTTAGAAACTGGGGAAACTTTAAAATAAACATAATATCTCGGGACCTTTTAGGGACTTTCTTTCCAAGAAGTTGCCTAATAGCATTCACTTATGTGTAAGACGCGTACGTGATACTTGTGGCATTTGAGAAGAACAAAAAAATCGAAGGAGAATGGTGAAAGAACTCGGAGAGAAAAGAAAAGAGAAAAGGCGTACGCTCTAAGTTAAAGGTTTATGTGAAATCTTTCGGCGGCAAAGTTCTCAGATTTGACGCAGCATTTTCCGAGTAACGCCCGCGGCATTCAGGCGGAGTTTTGAGGGAAATACATACTATATCGTTGTCGCCGACGGTGGTGTGGCGGCTGGCCGCGAGCAGGAACTCGCGATGCCTGCTCCACTGACAAAAGTCAAGCCTTCCTCGAGTGCTTTCCGTCCCTCTTTCGCGGAATACTTTTGAAAAACAAACGCCTCGATTTCCCCTGTTGACCAGTTTGTTTGTGTGGGTTGGTGGCTCAGTATCCGAGTTATAAATGACTTCGGCAGTTTGATTTATGGTTAAAGGTGTAGCAGTCGCGGTGTTTTGAGACCATGTTGTGTGTATTCACGAATTTTTTAGATGTGCGTTGTGACTGCAAGAGAGAAACAATAGATTAATCATTTGTTGGGATTGATTTAGATGTGTGTGACCATTTTGTTGATTTATAAATTGTCTTAGAAGCTTTCGTGTTTCCCTTATTTTTTCTCTTTTGTGACATTTCTGTCATGTCATTCACTATGGTATAGCACAGCTAAAGAGCTATTTTATTTATTTATTTCATAACTACTGATGAGAATACGGCAATGGGACCTACTCTTCCATCTAACCATACTTATGTTGCATAAATTGGGAGTAACAGATATGAGGAGCTCTTAATACGAAAATCGCATCTGAAAACAAACAAACAAATTTACAAGTATATTGTGAAAAAAACAGTACAAACTGCGTATGACCACGTGGAGGACAATAAACTAATTTACTCTCCGGAAGCAAGCAAGGGACCACCCCATCAATTCCGATCAAGGGCCCTAAGGCAGAGGCGGATTCAAAAATGTAAGCAAAAATTCGTAGATAACATAAAAAGTTAGCTACAAGTTATAACACTAATAGAATGTCAATAAGTTTGTAACCTCAACCGCTTTGGCCAAAACGGTGATCGTCCGCTCAAACATTCATTGAACGATGTCTTGCTACATTGAACATGCTTCTATTTGTATCAGCTATTGAGGGTTTTGAGGTTTTTAGATTTTTTATAATTTTGTGGATAAAAACAATCTCATTTAGTATCTATTCAAGTAATATCATTTTTTATAAATATTTAAGCAGCATGTAAGATAAACTCACCTTCATTCAAAAAATAAGAAATTTTCCGAAAGAGATCCCTAAAAGCAATCACTATAGTTTTCTTAACTTTGCATATTGTTATACTGTTGTAAATTAACAGCAGTCGTAATGTCCAAAGTTGTAAAAAAGCGACATAAAATAAATATTTCGGATGTTGTTTAAGTTATTTTTTATTTAAGCAACTATTATTTATGAAAAACATAGTTTATGAACTGCATACCATGTAGTTGTGCTGTTTATGAAAAATATGTAGTTTTTGAACTGCCTTATCTTCGTTTTATGAGTGACTCATCAAACAAGTAGTTTTTGTACCAGCAGGCTTGTTGTTACATTATATCTGATTATTTTACGTAATTTACAAAAAATGGGAAATATTAAGGAAATTGTACTTAATGGTTCGATTCTTAAAAAAAAATATTTTTATAAATATAAAATATATGGTACTTGATACTGTAAAACTTTTTCTTCTTGACTAGTATTTAAATTTAGTTGCACCAGACAACTGTATTTTCGAACGGTTCCTGAGTTAATGCATCCCTAAAGCGAGACTTGACTCAACGTTAGTTACTTATACCTGGAGCCAAAATTTTGAAGTTGTCTAATTTCAAAGCAACTAGGAAACGCAATATAACGCACTTCATTAAACAACATGAACTATGACATGCAATATTATACAGACCAAATATATTTCGTGAGACAAGACAGTGAAAACAAGCAAAAAATCGTTTCATTTTGTTACGCCATTGGGTAGCTGATTTGCAAATAAATATTTTTCTTTATTACAATAAGACTCTATAGTTAAAACAGAACAATCATTGTAAGGTTGAATACTATTAAAACGATTTATTGAATATTTTATCCCATATTTCTCAGAAAATAAGTTAACAATTCAAGAAATAATTGAAACGTCTACATTTTTATGACTTCATTTACGCTGAAAGATAGATTGTCAAATGTCGAAATTGAGTCCCAAGAATTTACTTTCTCATGTACGTAGTATATAGAAAGTTCGACGTAAATATCCGTTTTGGCGCTCCCTGATTCTGAAAATGTTGTTTTTGGCATAATGTCCGTCCGTCTGTACGCAGCGATTCTGAGTAAATGAATGAATCAATTTCATTCGCATTTCGTATTTACAGTAGAATTTATTTGCTGTCTATGGATATGCTCTATTTTCTTTTACTTTGAAACAAAGGGTTCTTTACGTGAAGGTCAAGGTATATATTTCTCAAAAATGGCTCCAACGATTTTGCTTAAATTTTCTGTACGTGAAGTACAATTAATATGCATTATATCCACATTAGCAGTATTTTGCTTGAAAGTTTGGTATTATAAAAATAATTCTGTCTGCTACACTTAAACATTAGTGTACTGCTTCAAGAACCTTGAATAATATTTAGCAGTGCAATTGGACCAAGAAGACGTAGAATATACTTTTCGTGAACTAAAATGAAATATACGATAATGATAAAATGCAAATATACTACAGATACGACAATGCATCAATTTCTGTCAAAAACGAAATTACATTTTCATAACACTTTTACGATATTTATAAGACTGATACATTGCTATAAGTTTTGAAATAATATTCTGAGTATTTATTTTACTTTCAAATTTCAAATAAAACTAGTAATAAATTTATCTAGTGACTTTGAACATGAATAGAGCACTAGAAGACTTCCGAAATATTGAGGACCACGCCAGAAATGACCCTTGCACTACAGAATTTTTTCTCACTCTATGCTGCAGACGGAGAAACTTATGAGAAAGTATGTGCAATGGTTTTGCACAACTTGTTTACTCTTATTCAATAGTATTTACCTAGTAGCGAAAAAGTATGAGTAATGTTAACAATACGTCTTATCAATTTACTTAGAATTGATAAATCACTTGTCGAGGCTTAATTAAGACTTTCCTCTTGTCAAATTCAAATAATCAGAACCTATATCGACTAGTCTCAAAATTTAGGTAAGAAATAAATTCGTTTCATGAGAACCTTGATGATGCAAAATTAGTCAAGACTCACGATCGTCGCGCTTTTAAAGTCGAATGTTTGAGCGAACGGTGCAGAACAGGGAAGCTAGCGAAACCAGTCAGCGCATGTCATACTATTGTGTGCGATGTAATGAAAGGTTACACTACCGCACTCTATCGCACTGAAAAGTACGCTGTACGCTTTTCTGTTTGACCACACCGTTCTTTCCTCAAATATTCGACTTTTAACGAGCGACAACTGTGAGTTTTAACTGATTTTTTGAGGCAACTTCACATCAGCGTGTTTTCAATAAAGTTGTGTTTATTATTAATATGTATTTCAATGAGCAAACAAGTGTAGAATTTAAAAAAATGTTGTCTTGACCCGATGTAAATACGCAACTCAACCGCGATTTGTTTATTAAAACATTATGTTTAATAAAGAATACCATTGATTAAGAAAACAGATGGGTGAAGGTCGACCTTATTCGGTATCTAAGACTAGATTTTTTAATACCGATACACCGTTGCACATTCCCGTAATGTCTGCAGTCGTCGATTTCTTGAGAAGATACGAGACGTGAGGTTCCACCGAACGTTCAGCCTTCCACGTCTCCGACGGGAATTGGCACAAAGTATATAAGCCCCTCTAATCCACAACGGGTACGATTCTGAGACGGTGGACATGGTGTGCAGTCAAGTGATAGGGAGCGCTATTGGTCCATCGCGTCGTTCACGCTCTCTGACGATTTCCAGCTGCCCCACTCTTTTCCACCATTTCCATTTTCACCCCTTCTCTCCACGGACAGAGACCCACGGGGTTAAACCAACACTTTTTGATAGAATAGAGAACGTTTTTAATGCCGTATCTCCATTTCATATTCGTTCTCTCGTTTCCAAGATTCGTTCACAGCGAACTTTTCAAGCCTTCTCTCTTCCCCACACCCCCTCCACAGAAGCATATACTGCGTTGGGAGGGGGTGAAAATTCGAGACTGCATTGCCGTTGCCCACTCAATTCAGCTTTCAATTCGTTAGGGCATTTTATTTACAATATTTACATTTTAAATTACATGTGGAGAGGCTTTAGTCCCTTTGTCTTCTTGAACCCTTTAATGCTGTGGGCTGTGCGTTACATGCCTTGTTATTTACTCTCAATGAATTGTTCAGTTGCGTCTACATTTTTCATAAAAAGATTAATATTTTTATTTCCTGCTGCCGTAATATTAAATTTAGTTATGCATGGATAGTAAATTTATTATTATTATTATTATTATATTATAAACTTTTGGCATAATGTAATAGTTTCTTAAATCTGAAATAGGTCCAACTGACTAATTTATTGAGCACCGTTGGGAACCACGGAAAACCAACGGTCAGGACACAAAGACTGTACATGGAAGATATTGACAAGAGACAAAAAAGTATTTACAAAATAGTCTTTGTTCATCCGTACGTACGAGGAAGTTTCGTTACCTGTAACACAGAAAGATAAAAACGCCGGCAGTATCACGTTGAATTTTCCCCAACCATTATAATCTCCTTCATTTCTTTGTCCCTTTTTTTCCTTACGTACCTTAGAAACTGCCCCAAAGATTCCACTACAGACATTCTGTTGTCACGCATTAATTGCCAAGTTAATGTTTCGGTTTTCGTTTATAAAACCCCCGATTTCCAAAAATTTCCGATATTTTTCTGTTTGTGTACAATGTAACAGGATGTGAATCCAATCTTCTTCCTGCTCAACACATATTGGACAAATCGAATCTAGATTATTTCTTAATTTTCGTTATTGCCATCCTCCTAGTCGAAACAACCCGTAACCTGATCGCGTCCTCGATTTCAGTAAGTTAATGTATGGTATGCGTCCCCAGTGACCTACTTAAACTATTTGAACTATAAGTGACCTTTTTTCTGACCTGCTCATTCCCATCTCTAGTCTGTACGCTTCATATTGTTTATTTTGAATTACCTCGCTATACTACTCTCAGGTGTGGCCTGCCATAACTATTCTAGACCTTATTTACAGATAATTTCCCCAATTTGCCTATTCCATTTACCATTTCCATTATTATGATACTATTCCCTAACAATAGCATTTTTTGTCCCCGCCCGAATCGATAACCAGTATTTTATTGCTCTGAATTTAAGTGTAAGTACAACCGGCACCTGGCCAAATTTCCAGAGAATACCACTGTTAGCAGTGCCTTTTGCAAGACCAATTATATTTTTGAGATATGTATTTTGAAGAGAACTGAACATGGTATTCTCTCCTGCCCCCCAGCCATTTTTGAAAATTATAGTTTTTGTCTTCTTAATGTTTACTTTAAGCTGCATTTCAGCACATAATATTTCAAGATTTTTTAGAATACTTTGTCCCCCCAGGGAACTTACATTTAGTAAGTACGTGTTTGGCGAACACGGGGCCCCGAGATGAGTCTGGCATTACTTCCGCTTACTTGTGCCATGCTCCTTCCTTTCTCTTTCCTGACCTCCCTTGGTCACCTCTTGTTCTTTTCGATCCCGACGCTATTAAGGCTAGGGTATCTTTCATTTTCCTCATTCCTTTCATTTTTTGTCCTACCCCTCATTTTTTGTCCCCCCTTATTCTTTGTCCCCCCTCATGTTATGTACCCCCTTCATTTTAGCCCCCCCCCCTCCATTTGATGTATTTTGTGAGATACGTTTTGGTGTGTTGTAGATCAGGAGGGTTTTTAGTGGGTAGGGTTGAATCATTCGATGAATCCCACACGCGGGGAGAGTCATGTTGGCTCTCCCTAGTGCGTAACTGCATTTTCCCTACCTGTACAAGTTTTTCGGGCTCCAATGACATGAGCCGTAAAGCCCCACAAAAAAAAAGAATACTTTGTAACTTTATTTGAGGTTTTGAAAGGATAACTAAATCGTCAGCGAACAATAATCCTGGTAATGGTCTATAGTTTTCTCCTATTGTACGAGCATCCGAATTAATATTACGTAGCTTATCAATGAGTAATATATTATGACTATGAATAATATGAAAAGAAGTAGAAAAAGTACACAACCCTGCTTGACTTCTTGATTGACTGAGAAAATATTAAAATATTTGTGACGGTGCCATCATAAAGACGGACACATGCACTCTCAGCAGTATATATGGATTTTAACATAGTGATAAATTTAGTCGATACGCCCTTTTCTCTTAATGTAGTTCAAAGTATATTCCTATTTGGCGTTCAAAAGCTTTTTCGAAATAAATAAACGCGCAATATAGTTTTCCTCTTTTAACGGCTCTTACCCGTTCCGCAAGAGAGATAAGAATAAAAATATTGTCTATTGTGATATTATTTGTTCTAAATCCTGCTTGTAAAATGGATAGTTTTTCTTCATTCTCAACCCATCTTTTCAGCCTACTACACAGTATTTTACAAAAAAACACTGATGAGTGAAATTCCTCTATAGTAAGTGGTGTCATTTACATTGCCTTTGTTTTTATATATTGGAAAAATAATTGATGTGTCCCAGATTACAGGGAATACCCCCATTGTATAGATGTAGTTAAATATATCAAAAGGTACCGGAGCAATTTCGTGGTTTAATACTTTAAAAAATTCGGATGGGAGGTAATCTTATCGCACTGCCTTACTGTTTTTTAGTTCCCGTATCGCGAACATTACTTCATCTATCTCTATATTATTTTCTAATTCAGCTAATTGAAGTTCCATTTCAATTGTAACTACTATATTTTGGGTATTGAGGAGCTCGCAGAAGTGGGTTTCCCAACATAACCCATCTTAAGATTAATAATGCAAGATTTCCGAGTTAATTTCCGTATAGTTGTCCAGATATCGCTAGTGTTGTTTGTATTAATTATATTTTGTATTGTATTATATTTCCCAGTCAACCGGCGACTATTGACTTACACGTTTATAGAAGCCTGGAACAGTTGACAGTCGGACTGTGGGCAGCGACCCTATCAGCTTGTGGGTCCGTAATCATGTGAAAAGACTCGGGAAGTCGGGGAGGGGAAGGCGGTAGCTGAGTCGAGGGATCGGGAACCGGTGCGCCGCCTTGAGAAACCGTCTGAGCAGAATAACATGTTTGGTCGAGTCATTGTCCCACATCGGGAACGTGCTTTCGTTGCCGGAATACAGATGGCGCCAGTAGCAACAGGGCGACGTGGCAACGCTGTGCCTCGGACACATTCAGGGATTCCCCATCCTCCCACCCGTCTGAGGAGTCCCGTGGCCACAGACCCAATCAAGCAAACCAAACCTGCTACGTTCTCAAGTCCAAGGCACGCGCCGGAAAATCTTTCCTTCTTTTATTTTACAATTGCTTGTTTCGCGAATGCTTTTTCTCTCTCTTTTACAAACACGATGTTTTTCCCACAACGTTTTTTCTCATTCCTTTCTCGCTCCACATTTCTACCATTGGTTGATCCCTATCTACTTTTCTTAAGTCCACAAAAATCCATACTACTCTTCATATACTGCATATTTTATTCTTCCTACTTCCATTCTCCATGTTTATCTTTATGTATTCCACACTTGTTCCAAATCGATTTAAAAGAAAATAAAACTTCGTCGACGACTCCACAGTGTATGTGAAAGAGAGAAGAAAAATCCAGGACTCTGCAACTCGAGACAGCTCTGCGGTTCCGGGAAGCAATGAATTTCAAATAGACTCTCAACAAGAATAACCAGATGCGTCTAGAAATTGCCCCTCTTTCGTTCGAAGCTACCCTCCATCACTGGGAATAAGGGGAAAAAATTCAGGAGGGTTATCGTGTATCACAAGGTGAAAGGTGCTTTATTAACAATAGCGCTATGTTGGAGGAGAAATCCCACAGGAGTGAGTAGTACGAAAAGCTTCTAATTATCACAGTTTCCTATCATTACATTGCTTATAACCATATACTTATAATTACACATTGCTTATAGTTACCACATTTGGTGTTAATTGTACGCAATGCGACATAACGACACAAAAGTTTGTTTTTAACTTTTTCCTGACAATAATGATAAAATGTATTCATCAAAGCTATTGTTGCGTATTTGCAGAATTTAGTATGTAGATGATTTCTTAATGTATCTCTCAATGTAAATGTAAATAATCCGATAAAGGATACTCGTGACAATAGAACGGTACTTTATTTGAATATAAATAAATAAACTGAAAAAAAAACCATTTTAGTCAATTTCTCTTGATCAGGATTGAGGAGTTCCAATCAGAAAAGTTCAAACCTTTCAACTTTTCTATTCAAGATTTCATATTTTATATGCCAAATGCATATTCCGCTTTTCAGTTCATAAAACGTAAATATTCACCTCTTGCACATTCATGCGATTTCAGCGATCTTACGTTCAATGATCACTAACCCAGAAAGTAATATCTATCAATCATTTATCTTCATTTTGGTAAATGAAGTGATACATTTCTCTCTCCATGAAATTCTTTATTTCCATTGCATGAGAAAAAAACTTAAGATTAAATTAATGACTACAGGATATGTAATGTGAAATAAAAACGACATTTGGATTACGCATGTCTTCAATGAGCAAAATGTTATTTTCAAGAAAGAATAATTTTCATTCGAGAATAAAACTCTTCCATTAATTCTTAGATTCTTTTATTATCAATTTTTTTTCTTCTTCATTTGTATTCTTAAATTTTGTTTTTCGACTTATTAATCGAAAATTTGCTTTGAATTATTTTTTAGATATCCACTGCATTATTTAATACGCAAATACCATAATATAAATAATATACATTTTGTAATATATACTTGAAATATTTTGTATCCCAAATTAGGAGTGAAAATACTTTGAAATGAGGTCGATTATATATATCATATTTTGTTTTATTTTGGCTAAACCTCGAAAAAAACAATGTTAGTTCACAATTCAAGACATTAAGATAATACTGATTATCTTAATGTCTTAAAGATCATCTCTGTAAGTTTTACTTTCTCTGTTTGTATTGTTCCAGGAATTGAATATTATATTAGAAACTTTTACGACCTTTTATAAACAAACACAGTTTTCTTTTTCTCCGCTGAGACATCGTCTTTATTTCATTTTTTAATTGCACGTAAAATGAGTACATCTAGTCCTTCCCGTTGTACGCTGCCTACGTTTTATCCACACGTATGACCTTGAGTAGTAACCTCTGGGATACCATTCTGCTCTAGTAGTTGAAAATTGTACTAAGCTAGAAGTAAATTTATGTAAATTTATTGTCAAAGAACAGTACAAACTGCGTATGACCACATGGAGGACAATAAACTAATTTCCTCTCCGGAAGCAAGCAAGGGACCATCCCATCAATTCCGATCAAGGGCCCTAAGGCAGAGGCGGATTCAAAAATTTCAGCAAAAGTTCCTAGATAAGATAAAAAGTTAGCTGCGAGTTATAATACATATATAATGTCAATATGTTTGTAATTTAACGCAAAAAATTACATGTTCAAGTGATTATCAAACTATAGATTATTCTGAGTATAGTGTTTAAAAATCATAAGAGTTGAAAAAAAAAACCCACTAAATTCACGATTTATTGTTACAATAAACACGCCCCTAGACAAAGCCTGGAGAACCTGTATGTACGAAAGGAAGCTTATTTTACCCTGCGTTGACCAATGAGTGGGTAAAATAGACACGGAAATGTCTGTGGTTATGCGAGTAGCGGCCAGCGCTCGCACGCAGATATCGCGTTACTTCACACAGGTAGACTAACGAGGTGAGTACTTGGAAGAGTACAGTTACCCCTGTCGTATAAACACTCAGTACAGTAGACTAGTGAGTTAAGGTAGTACTAGCGTAGGTAGAATTAAATTACTAAAATATCTTAAATCGGAATAAACAGAGTAACATGTTCTTATTGTGATTTCAACTTGAAAAACATACCTCATCGGCCATTTTAATGAAATGATTGTAACTACAATTGATGGTGAAATACATTGCGTCTTATGGAGAAAACACTTGGTACAACTTTTACAAATTTTGTTTCCAGTAACTTTTTTGTAGTATTTTACCTCAGTTTTATCTATAGGTCACTGGATATCTGAGAAAGATACGTCACTTTTTCCTTTGAGGTGAGATGCATAAAACACGAAACCGTCGCGCTCGACCGCCATGATTTCACATGCTCTTGGGCATTTCAACCGAGTTTGGGTGGTTTTTGAATATTATTTGTACTATATTATTAACTGATAGAAATTAAACCATGTTTTTTCATCATTATTATTCATATGTGTGTTTAATAACAATTAGAATAAAAATAAAGGAAACAATTGTATCATCTCAGTGATTTGACTAACTTTACCACGTTAAGTGGATCGTAACCGGTAGAGCAATTTGTTGGAAACTAGCTATACTCGACCAGGTTCACTCCTGTCAAAATAGGTACTCACTCGCGTATGCACTATCTTTGTGTAAACATGTTCACTGTCTTCTCCTTAGAATTAACAAAAAAAAAGAACTATCCTTGGAATCTCCTGTTTAATATGAAATTGACGTTAGTACAAACGTTAAAAGATTTGGCGTTCTTCTCCGAATATCATAGACTGAGGAATAAAGTAAATTAAAGAGAGAAAGACTTTTAAAAAACATATAAAACAAATTCTTACGAGTTTTGAAAATGCTGCAACTCAATACCAAAAAATAATTCATCCCTTCCAACACAAATTTCTCTTTTTCTTTTTGCATCATAAACAACTCGCGTTGTAACTCTCAACTTCCGAATACCGACTCGTGGAGGAGTGTTTGCAACGTCAACAGCCAGGTGAAAATCTGCGGCCAGAAGAGGAATGTCCGGGTTGGAGTCCATCGCAATTTTCACCTGGCTGTTGACGTTACAACTCGCGTTGTAGGTTACATCTCAATGGATGCATTGTATATTGCTTCAATATGCCGCTGGTAGCGTATCAATCGCATCAATGCCTCGTCATTTTATTGAGTGCTAATGTCTCGTGTTCTTTAACGGTGCAGAATGCAGAGTGAGTTTAGAAATAGTGTGACCGATAGATTTTCAGGTTTCTGATTGGCTGCGTCATTTTCCGTTAGAAGGGAGAGAATTTTGAAATTCCAAGTACTTTGCAATCAAATTCGTATAAATTGGTAATTATATTACTAGAAATGTATGTAGAAATTATGAACGGTTGGCAAATTCGATGGGACAAGGCATATAAAGGCAGGAAAACATATGCATACATCCCTAAAGTAACGTTCAAAGAGAATAATAAAAATTGGTTTAAAGCAAACAACATTTGGATGGAGTTTCTCACCGGCTATGGAAATTTCGGTACATGTATAAAGAGGATTGGAAAGGATGTAGAGGCAAATTGTTTGTGTGGCAGGGGTGATGAAGATGAATACCATGTACTTTGGGAATGTGATTTTTATGACAAGGAGGGAGTTATATTTATAACATATTATAAACGTATAGACATTTTTGATAGCAGGAGCAAGGAAAAATTAATAGAAGATGAACCTAAATTTAATTTATTTTTAGAATACGTTACAAAAGTTGGAACTATTCGGGATGCCAAGAAGATAGAAAAGGACTAATAACAATACATAAGAAAAGAGAGTTTGAAAATGGAAATTAATAAAAACTAAACCTTGAAATGACATTATTAAAGGTAGGGTAATCTAGTATCTAAAATCAAAATAAATGGAAAAAACTAAAAATATGTGTAGATATATTTTTCGATTAGCTTCCTTGCTGCTTGCATGATGCAGAAGTGAAATCCCAAAAATATCATCAGTCTTTTGACGGTATGCGCTCATGAAAGGAAATACAAGTGCAAAAGATAAATATTATTAAACTCGTGACATTTTGAAAGTTATTGAATTAATAAAGGAAATTTGATTCACTTTAAGCTGCAAGAAAAATGCCTGATTATTGTGCTACAAAAGACTTTCCCAATTTGAGTAGAAATGCGTAAATGTAGTTTCCCAGAGATACAGATCGTCGATCCATTTAAATTGAACGATTCGGATACAAAATTCTCATTTCTACCCGCGTGAGTGATATATTTATCTATACATCATCATCATTTCGTGTTCTGTTATATACTGCTAACTCCATATTTACATTTTTTTAAATAAGCCTGAAAAAAATTTTAAACAGAAACTTCATTTGGTGTTTTAAGAAAAGAAACTTAGTTTTCATTAGTGTATTTGAATAGCGAACCATTTTGACAGAAACATGGTGGCTCTCGGTCGTGGGTATATATGATCCACTCTCTTTCTAGGATCACTCTTATGTGGTGGATAGGAGAGTTCACGCTACTGGCTACTCTACTGTCCTCTACCCGTGAGCGCCTATCCTTATGACTGAACACGTGTTGCAGGTGTCGTGGATTCGACATCGTGACATCCACATCCTGACGGTGGGTGGCTACACTTACACAAGCGACCAGCGCTTCCAAGCGAACCACCATCGCGACAACGAGGATTGGACTCTGCAGATCAAATGGGCGCAAAAGCGGGATGCGGGCGTCTACGAGTGTCAGATTTCTACGCAGCCCGTACGCAGTTACTTCGTCAACCTCAATATTGTTGGTAAGTATTAATGGCGCAGCGTCTGTCCAAATACGTTGTATGAGGACATTATATAATTGCGTATTATTCCCATATGTAACAGATTTATTTTTGCGTTGGTGTTCCTGATTCTCATGTCGTAAAAGTTTATTTCACGAAATAATTTATTCCAAGAAAATAATCACGTTGATTTCAAGGAAGTAATATGTCTGGAAGTGCATTCTGTCAGCTAAAATAATAAGTGTTGTAAAAGTTTTGATAAAAATAAGTCCCGAAAAGTTTTATTTTTTTAACCTATTTCCCTCATAAAACAAATGAAGCAAAACAGAAATTCATCTGCTTGAAATTACCGATATCCTTTTTATATTACAGGTTAATTTCTAATTTTCCTTTATTATGAACTTTTTTTTCAATAAATGATATGATTTTGCAATGGGTTTATTCTGAACTATATTTTTGTTAGTTATCCTCATTGTTTAATGCTTTAAGTAGTATTGGGTGCTGGCTGAGTTCCTGCGACTTTACTTGCCTCAGGATTTGAATTTTTGCGTAAATAGTTATTTATAGTTCATCTTCAATTTCCATTGATTGGATATTTTAGTCACACTTAGTGCACAGGTAAGATAGGTCAAAGAGAAAGCTAAATATATAAAATGGTTATAGATTTGACATCAAGAAATTAGTCATTTGTTGTACTTTTCCAATGCCTCATACGTGGGGAGATCATTCGTTGTCGTGCGAACATTTGTATTAAATCACATACAAAAATTTGATACTGTTCTGAACATTCTGTGTTGATTTGTTTATTTTTTTATCTAACATTCCTTGAAATAGATTGGGAAAGAAATTTTAAAATGTTGTTCATTACTTAACGCTTTGTAAATACAGAGAATTGTAAATAACCCTTGTAAATACGTCTTTTAGTGTTTTGTTTCTAAATAATGCAAATATACCTTTGAGATTCTATCACAAAGTTACCATAAGCATAAATTTGTGAAACATATTATTATACAGATTGCTTAATATTTTTCCTTTAAACGAAAAATTGTAGCTCGTTTTTCTAATATCTTTTTTCTTCATACTCACTTTTTTAACTCAAGTTCCAATATTTCATTCTATTACTTTTAATAAATTATTGATTCAATTTTTAATTTAAGTTTGAAGCAGAAAAGTATTTTTGTTTAATTTGTCTCGTTCAGTTTGTCATTTACGTGATCCATGAAAGACTTTCAACTAAGCTTATTAATTACGCAAATCATCAATAAATTCATGAATGTATGCTATTCAGCAATTATTTATCCTCTTGTGAGCTTAGCATTAAGTCTTTACTAATACAAAGTATTTGTATACAGTTATTTGTGGAGTTAATTGAAGCCCTTTCACATCTGAAACCATTTTCTATAATCTACCATTTGTTTCATTATCTACCGTGATCAAATCTTTTTGATGTAAAAGAAAAGTTTTTCATTCAGTATTACCGATTAAGACTCAAAAGAGTTATGAAGGAGATTATCTTATTCGTCACGCGTAAATCAATAGCTTATTTCATTTGTTCAATCACGGTTTCAGTGATCCCCCGCTGTGTCACATTCAGGATATTTCCACGATTTAGTGCGGTGTATGCTGCTTTATGTGAGCTGAAATTGTACGGACAAAGAGATCGAAAACGTCAACTCAGTAATTGCATAAAAGTTATAATGTACTTCAACATTGCTTTGAAATTACATTTAAAGAGAAGATCTAACCTATATTTCTAAATACGCTTTAGAGGAGCCCGGAAAAGGTTATATCCATAATAGCCACAATTAGAATTTTGTATTTCACAGAATTTTAGTAAAAATTGAAACAAGTTACTGATCGATTTGACTATCTATACTGATAATTATAATACGTATAAAAAATCAATAATATGATTCATGCAAACATTAAACCAGTAATTTCCTCTATCGATAATTGAAAGTTTCTTGCAATTAAATATTTTTCTGTATCACAATCTTTGAACAAAAATAATCAAACTTAATCAACTGGACTGTTTTATTTTGCTAGTAATTGTTGTTCATTTTGATTGATAAAATCAACTAACATACAATAATTATAATTGGATTTTAAACCTGCAAGCAAAGATTTTCAATTAGAAGGGCAAAATAGTAAAAACTAATGAATGCAACTATTTGTTCGTTAATTTTATTACTTATACCAACATATTAAATAAAAATTGCGAGTGATGTTCCAAAATCTAATATATTTAAAATTCCAACCGTTATTCTATAATTCTTCGACTATTATCTTCGCAGGGAAACTTAATGTTATGCCAATTTCTCTACAAGTTCTAAATCAAGGGATGCCAACACGCAGGTCGTATGCAAGTCGTGAACCCAAGTCTTTTAACCTGGAGGTCCTAATACTTTAACACAATCACATAAAGGCATAAATTCATTGTGATTTTACGTAAAATGAACTTTATATGAATCAAAAAACCCTTTAGATACTGAAAAAAAACGCGATTCCTATCCTTCTCTCCATAGTGTATCATCTATTATTCACTCAACTCACTACAGTCGCGTAATTTACCATAAGTATGACTTTTTATCATTTAAAGAATTTTGATATCACGTTTAGTCAGAAAATATTACATATTTATAAAAGATATGTCTTATCTGAACAAGGAATTACTACTTTCAAAGAACAGCATCTTCTATGAAAGTACTTATCATAAGGTGCTTATCTGCAACGCATTGGATATACTTTCGATTAACAACTTTGTTTAATTCAATTTAAAAATGAGATAACAATTTTAATTCAAGTTTTTTTCTTTATATGATATGTTAAAATAAAATAGATTATATTCTGCCGAATATTATAATGCTAATTGTAAGTAGGAGATGAACAGAGGTTTTGTTGAGAAGTTTGGTCTCATTTGGTTGCATTTCTTAATGGAGATTTTTGTGAATCATACAGATATTAAGACTATGTCTTTCTTAGCAAACTACGTCAGCAAAGAAGTTTTCACGTATTTAATAAACAAGTCTGTTAAACACATATTTAAATTCATTGTTATTTATATAATAGTTTATATTTCGTCGCCGGAGAAACAACACCATCCAAGTGAAATGTTTTCAGAAATTGTTATTTTTGTAGCTCCATGAAAACATATGCATTTAGCATGTTCTCCTGACGTAGTTCGTCGAAAGTCAAACAGAATACGCTTATGTGGTCTTTTTCCACAAAATTTAACTTCGTTTATTATTCCCCATTGGGTACGCAGTTTGCAACTGCTCTTTTTGCAATAAAGTTTCTTTAGATATTTATAACGATTAAACAACCCGTGTTCACTTTTTCAGCTTTCCTGAAACGTTGGCTTTTTATCACATAGGTTTCTTAAACGACAATTTGCTGAATGAACCTATACATGTTAAGAACAAGTTCGAAATAACTGAAGTATAACTTTTTATTCAAGGAATTAATTTGAAATAAATATATTTCCAAATGATCAAATATTAAACAATCTAATTCATGCACATTCCCCTCCAACCATCTCATTCATTTTCTCTTCGATGCTCTTCACAAATGTCTCATTCGATTCATTCATCCTCAAATCCTGCGTTCACCCTCTCCTGCCTTGCTCTTCTGCGATACATGTGCGGTCAGTTAACGTGTATCGTTGGCCTGAATCGCTTTATCCGCCCTACCGAATCAGTCGGACCACCGCCGTATGGCTCGCTTTTAAAACCGGTATCGAATTGCTGACTTCCCCATCGGTGAAGCATAGCCTTTCCCCTTCCATCAACAAAGGGGAATACCTCCCTTTTACCCCGTGATGTATGATGCGCACGTCCCTTGCAACGTGACCGTCCCCAAAAATACAATCCAATCGGATCGCAATCGTCCATCACAGGGTGACGCTTCAAGGGTAAATAGCCGGATTATCCGCGTCGAGTTATTGTTATATGAAGTTCCGTGTGTGGAGATGGAATAATCGAGGACTGCAAAAACAGGGAAGGTGTGGAACGAGGGTTATCGTTGAGATAATTTGAGTCCGCATTGTTTAGTAAGGAAAACGTAATATAGAGATAAATGAGTATAATAGAGATAAGATAGGCGGAAATATTTCGACTGTCAATGTCCCAAAACTATTGAAATATATCTAATAAGCATTTTCCTTCATTTTATTTAGTTATGACGTGTATGTAAAGATAGGATAAAATCCAACAACAACATTTTTCGGTATTTTGTATACTACTGATTACATAAAAGGGTCCATTTATTTTTAAGTCCCACGCTCTGACCAGTTTTGGATCTGTTAGGTTTGCAACGGACCTCTCTTCATGCTTCCCCTTCGGCAGGGTAAGTTTCGTTCGACCAATCGTAGGTCTTTTTGAAACGGAGCTCATATTTGGAAGACATCGTGCGGCGGGTAAATCGTAACGAGATAAAATGTTTCATTACACCGCTATTATAGAAATATTTTGTATTTTTTTATTATACACATTTTGGATTTCTATAACAAAAATATTCTGTATATTCTTGACTTCAATAAACTTTACCATTCTCTATATTTAAACGACATCTCGAGATTCGTTGTCTCGAGAGGTCTTCATAGGCAATGTAAAAGATATTAGACTTTCTAAAAAAAACGTTTGCGTAATACTGTGATAAAATATAGATTTTAACAGAATTTGAATATAATTGCAAGATATCGTATGGAATTGGTTTAATTCGAATCACAAATTACTTATGAATATTCCTATAATTTCTTATATTTATACAGTGAAGTAAAGAAATCAAATCACATTGCCTACAAATCATGTGTATTGTCGAAAGTAATTTCACATAATTTGCGATTCTCTTACGTTTTTCATATATGTGAAAAGGAATTAAATAAATATAGAAAACGTTTGTCTCAAATATGAACTAATAACACAAAAGTTTAATTCTCGAGTTATAAATAATATAAAACTACTTAAGGAACAAATAAATTACATCTTCTAGTGACATATTTATCCACGATATAACAATTTGGTAGTAATCGTGCAACCTAAAAAAATAATCAGAGATCAATAATATGAAAACCTCGTTGACGAATTTTTTTACAATTGAAATACTTTATATATTCTACTTACTTAACTCACTCCTCATTTATAATGTTAGTATTGATATTCAGTATTATTTATTGATTTCCAGAGCTGTGAACGAACATTGTCATTTAGAAACATTCTTTGCGGGTATATAACTTTTTACGAAGCAACATGGATGTTACATTTGTGAAGATAAACGTATTAGTCAGACATTCAGTATAATATTTACAGTAAATTTAAATCGAGCGAGGCAGTTAACAAGGTCGTATTTTGTTTTATATGTTAAGATATTGCAACTTGTAGTTCGCCGTATTCCTGATTCAGTGTCATAATTTAATCGTGCGTGGTCAATGTTGTGATGCTAGTTTAGAATCATCTTCAGGGTCCCTGTATTCTTATTTTGTATTTTTTTAAATTACACTACATTATTGTAGATAAATTTATTTTTTCTACAAACATTAAAAAGGAAAAAAGAAAACCCTACATGTTGTGAAGGTTTAGCCTTTCAGAGTCATAATGCATTTTACACTAACATAAAACTAAAATGTATTCCTCTCTGCGAGTTTCATATTGATACACCTAACTAGAGCATAAGTGGTTTCCAATCCCAATATCCCCTCACCTTCTCTAGCCAATTGCACTGTTACCATTTAATGCGCATGTTTGAACAGTGTCATCCAAATGAATACTTATTCTTTTCGGTAATAATGGGTTTATTTTTCAACAATGTCTTCATTTATGTTAACACACTTTACACAATGCTCGAATTCCTTTCAAGAAATGAGTTAAGTCTGAACAAACAAACAAAAATTTTCATAAATGGAGGGTACGATCTTCATAGCTTTATATGAAGCGCGATTCCCACAGAACTATGATTATCTTGATTGAAGGTTTTGTGATTGAATGAAAATGACGATCGTCATAGGATACAAATCATTATCACGATAGATACTTTTTGTGTCGAAACAGTTTATCCACGTTACGCCCTCAGTTGTGGAACAAAGTACCGATCAATCGAAGTAAACTGATGACATCTTTTTGAGGTTTTAATGTTGAAGCATAATATGATGTATACTTCACTTGATACCTTCGTGACACCAACAATTTCACACAACTTCACGCTTCTATCATACAAAACAATATCAAATATTTTATCACTGTTTTCTGGAGAGTTCACCGTGCAAAAAGGTCCAAATAATTTGTTGAAAATAGTTCAAGTTATAAACCTAAGAGAGCTACTTCATTTTTTCCGGAGAAATATTCATTGGGAAGAATTCTTCTGAGTAAAAATTATGATGTTATAACGAATACAGGAAAAAAATAAAGGAATACAAAAAATGAGATACTGTAAGTAGAGACACATTTAATAGGGTGAGGACTAACAGTGAGACCGCACTTGCCTTCTTCGTCTGTATAGAAGTCTCGTACGGTCTGTATTAGATTATGGCCNATTGCAACTTGTAGTTCGCCGTATTCCTGATTCAGTGTCATAATTTAATCGTGCGTGGTCAATGTTGTGATGCTAGTTTAGAATCATCTTCAGGGTCCCTGTATTCTTATTTTGTATTTTTTTAAATTACACTACATTATTGTAGATAAATTTATTTTTTCTACAAACATTAAAAAGGAAAAAAGAAAACCCTACATGTTGTGAAGGTTTAGCCTTTCAGAGTCATAATGCATTTTACACTAACATAAAACTAAAATGTATTCCTCTCTGCGAGTTTCATATTGATACACCTAACTAGAGCATAAGTGGTTTCCAATCCCAATATCCCCTCACCTTCTCTAGCCAATTGCACTGTTACCATTTAATGCGCATGTTTGAACAGTGTCATCCAAATGAATACTTATTCTTTTCGGTAATAATGGGTTTATTTTTCAACAATGTCTTCATTTATGTTAACACACTTTACACAATGCTCGAATTCCTTTCAAGAAATGAGTTAAGTCTGAACAAACAAACAAAAATTTTCATAAATGGAGGGTACGATCTTCATAGCTTTATATGAAGCGCGATTCCCACAGAACTATGATTATCTTGATTGAAGGTTTTGTGATTGAATGAAAATGACGATCGTCATAGGATACAAATCATTATCACGATAGATACTTTTTGTGTCGAAACAGTTTATCCACGTTACGCCCTCAGTTGTGGAACAAAGTACCGATCAATCGAAGTAAACTGATGACATCTTTTTGAGGTTTTAATGTTGAAGCATAATATGATGTATACTTCACTTGATACCTTCGTGACACCAACAATTTCACACAACTTCACGCTTCTATCATACAAAACAATATCAAATATTTTATCACTGTTTTCTGGAGAGTTCACCGTGCAAAAAGGTCCAAATAATTTGTTGAAAATAGTTCAAGTTATAAACCTAAGAGAGCTACTTCATTTTTTCCGGAGAAATATTCATTGGGAAGAATTCTTCTGAGTAAAAATTATGATGTTATAACGAATACAGGAAAAAAATAAAGGAATACAAAAAATGAGATACTGTAAGTAGAGACACATTTAATAGGGTGAGGACTAACAGGGGAGGGATTTGGGGAGCATTTCAGTTTCAAAATCATGGTTTTACAACATAATTTTTATAAATATTATTTTTTAAATAAAATATATTAACTCAAGTAGATAATACAATTAACAATATTAAATAGTAAGCGAAGGGTATCCCCGGTTAAGATACGCAAAATATCCAAGTTTTAGATTTTCGAATTTCCCGGTTTAAAGTGTTACATACACCTAGAAACTTCTATTTCCTAGGTCAATATTTTCATTACCCCCTGCTCCCCCGCGCAAGGAGCAAAAAACGTGTTTTTTGTATTATTTCTGACCCCTGAATTAAGTAAAAAATTTGAATTTTTGCGTTTTGATAAGGAATTAACGCATACTTTTGAGGATTTTTTTCAAGGTCATTCAATGTCATACATGAAAGTTACAGCATTTAAAAGCATGCAAAAACACAAAAAATTCTTTCATATAGGAATTTGAAATGTACATCAAATTTTATTTTGCTATTTGGTTATACTTATAAAACTCTGCGTTCATGATTATTTCGTTATTTTTGCAGTGGTGCGCCATTGAAAAAGTCAGTTTTCTTCATTTTGTACGTTTTTATTGGGTTTGTCGTTTTCCATTTAGAGTGCCAAATGGTGCGTATGAAGTTAATAAATTAGCTTTTAGCTCTAAGAACAAGGCGCATTTTCCTATTTTTATTGTCTCCGTAGCTTAATATTTACTCAAGTTGTAACAATTTTCATGCGTCGAAAAATATGTTTATTTTACATTGACGTCTTACCAGAAATGTATAGTAGAAATGAGAATCAGTATGTTTATGTGTCTTATGTAGCCTCTTTGAGAATTTGTATCAACCATCTACTTCCATTTCTTGTATATTTAACCCTATTTTTCGAATCCACTTTCACTAAACCTAAATAATTAATACTTCGGCTTTACAGTTTTCTGAGACAAGTTGTTCAGACACACAGCAATAGGTTTTTTTTATAGGTATCCGACCTGATGTTCTAACCCTCCTCCTTCATCCGGACTTGGGACCGGCAACAGCACTGGAAAGCTACTCGATCCACACCCCAAGCACTGCCGGTGGAGTTATTCCATTCCGTTTAAAAATAATTCTGATTTCATAAGGTGCCACAATGATATTTTTCTGTTTGAAAAATAATAAAAAGGAGAATAAATATTTATATAATTGAGTTCAATACTGAATATAAAAATATTCTTGTATTTTTTACCTCTAGTCTTCGTCCATAATAGGATACACATTTTCTTTTTCAAATAACATTGTCAAGTATTCAGCTGGTTTGGTGGCTTTCGATAAATATATGTTGTAACTTAAAAAATAAATAAGTGCTACTAGGTGGGAAGAACATCCAACCGTTCTTAGTCCATTGGCACAATTACAGTAGTGGCCTTTAATTGCATCGATTCCAATTTCATTCGCTTCATACTGCACGTAACATTTGTAGCGTTAGCTATTAATATGTCTGGATTTGACTTCAAATCTCAGAATATCAGGTTCTTCACGTAAGTAACTTAAGGAAAGTGCATCTTCATCTAACATTTCTAAATACGATATTGCTTGAGCTAATTGTTCCAGTCAGAAATAATTTTAAATCTTCTAAAGACAGTTCAGCAAATCTTCTGATGATATCGCTCTAAAAGGGACAGATTTTCTGTCATAATTTTTTTCTTGTGCAAATAGGGCTAAAGNGTATAAGAGACAGGTACTGTATTTCTTCTATTAATGATGGATTGCATATTTACTGGCTCCATATTCAATCGTTTACCAGTCATATTCTGAAGAAAGAAAGCAACTTGACAAAATACACCTGCACTTTGTAAAAACCTGTTGTGCTACTGATTGTGCAATATTCTACATTTTTGGCCTATAATTCCATGAATAGATTTAACAACCCATCGTATTTTTGTAACATAGCGAGATTCATTAACCTCTTCGGTGGTCAACTGATTGCGTTTACCTTTCAAGGCTTTGTCTTTGCCTTTCTCTTCTAAGAATGATTTCACATCACGAAATCCTCGATCTAAAATAAACACGTCTCCCGGTTTAAAAATAGTTGATAAACCAACTGCATCTTTTAATAAATGTTTAAAAAATTCTGCATCGTTTTTACTGGCTTCGAATGGTTCAAGAACATTCACAATATAACCGTTAGTAGTGCAAATTGTGAATGGTTTGCATAAATTGGTCTTTTTCGTTGATGAGTATTATTAGAGCTCTTTTCGTGTCTCAAGTAAGTATCATCACATATAACAGCTAATGTATTCTGCAAGGTATAAAAAATATTGAATTAAATAATATTAGTTTTCATAAAAACGCTTTTTAATAATATGATTTAAGCAACATTTATTTCTCTTCGAAATGAAAATTCTCTTAGAAACAAATACCTGAATTCTAGCTTCTAAGGGAACATCGTGGATATCATCCCGCGGACGACAAAGGAAACACACCGAGTGAGTTGCAATCACTGTATCAAATGAAATTAAAACTGATTCATTTTTTCGACTGATTGTCTTTGGGCTATAAATAGACCCCTCACTTGTTGATTGACTACTTGTAGATGAGGAATCTTCAGTAATTGGGGTAATTAACTCACTTGACGTTGAAGGATGAATTTCTATCTGTTACTCAGAAGTTGTTGATGTAGATGGTTCTTCACAGTCGACTACTGCTGATTGATTGTGACCTCCATCCAACATTTGTTTCAACCTACTTTTCATTACCCGCAATCGGGAATAACATTTTTCACGTATCAAATCAAGAACATATTTTCGAACAAAATGTTTACACTTAATGCACTTTGCATAATCAGTTTTATTTTTTTTTAATACTCGTCCACCACGAAAATCAGCCATTTCTTTATTTTGTAAAAAATTAGAAAAAATCTTATATTAATCAAATCTCATTCCATGTTTTTCGTCATTATAACTTTATTGTCGTTCAATAACTTGGTCAATGTATGAACATTATGTATGAGTAAATCATCGCACTTGGATTAAAAAAAAAAAAAAAAAGAAGTACTAATAAATCACCTTCTTATGCGTCACCTTTATTATGTATCATATTTTTCAACCAATTTTGCAATAAGTCTCTGCTAGCGAATTCCCTAAAAAATTCTTGACACTCACTTATTATTATAATCCAGAAAAAACGAAGATTGTCGATTCTTAGGGCACATAAACATACTGATGTACACACACAATTTAAAAAAAACAAGTCAAGCTGCTGTACGAAAAGTTACCAAATTCGGAGTAACTGCCAACCTACTCAATTGATTCCTCCTATGTCGTACATTACTCGACTTAGTGATATTTTCACCTTATAATTTGTATTCACTACCACCAAACTTGACAAAATACATCTAGGAGAGTCTGTCCTTAAAATACTCGTTTTTCTATCTTTTGTAGAGTAAAAAAAAAATTGTAGAGTAACACGAAATTAATATTCTTATTAATAAAATACATTGCATAAATTATCCAAGAAATCTTAATTTTTTAATCTACTTTCAACGAGTAGAGTTGGTACACCTGTAAAGTAGAGTAAGTGCTACCAAACGATGATTTTAATATCAAACGACAATCTGAGGCTGTCCAAGCCATAACGATTGTCGGGGTTTTTATTCTAAAATATTGGTGGTGGCTGTCCTGAAACACTACTCGAGTCCGCTATCTTTGTTCTCGATAACTTGAGTATACAAAACTACATTCACACACTACATTTATTATGTATGTAATTTCATAAAAATAATTAATTGTGAAAACCAGATTTTATGGCAGAATTTATTCTCATTTCTAGTTGACATTTCTGGTAAGACGTCAATGTAAAATAAACATATTTTTCGACGCATGAAAATTGTTATAACTTGAGTAAATATTAAGCTACGGAGACAATAAAAATAGGAAAATGCGCCTTGTTCTCAGAGCTAAAAGCTAATTTATTAACTTCAATCGCAGCATTTGGCACTCTAAATGGAAAACGACAAACCCAATATAAACGTACAAAATGAAGAAAATTGACTTTTTCAATACGGCGCATTACTGCAAAAATAACGAAATAATCATGAACGCAGAATTTTATAAGTATAACCAAATAGCAAAATCAAATTTGGTGTACATTTCAAATTCCTATATGAAAGTATTTTTTGTGTTTTTGCATGCTTTTAAATGCTGTAACTTTCATATATGACATTGAATGACCTTGAAATAATCCTCAAATGTATGTGTTAATTCCTTATCAAAACGCAAAACTTTAAATTTTTTACTTAGTTCATGGGTCAGAAATAATACAAAAAAACACGTTTTTTTCTGCTTGAGGGTGGGAGTAGGGGATAATGAACATATTGACCTAGGAAATAGAAGTTTCTAGGTGTATGTAACACTTTAAACCGGGTTATTTGAAAATCGAAGACTTAGATTTTGCTTATCTTAACCGGGGATACCCTTTATTAATTGTATGAAGTACGCCTTTATCTGTTGAGAGCTTAGGTCCAATGACTGGGGAGTTATAGTCTCCTTAACCTCCCAACCCCATAGATCCGCCTCTGGTTACCATGAGTCGGAGCTACAACGAAAGAAAGAGCAGCCAAATGATGTGTAGTGTCGATGTTGAGGCGCGGAACTAACTCTGTACAATGTATGCCAGATCCATGCGGTCGATCACAACCACTATTAGCGATCCCAACCACTACCCAACGAATGATTGGATTATATCTGCCACTGAAAGGAGAAAAGACTTTGTGTATGGGATTTGGAATCGATGTATGTGTTTTGGAGGGGATCGAATATTATCATGGGAAAACTAGAGGAATAGGTCAGGTTCAAGATAGGATGAGGACTGTATAAACTGTTTACATGTAAACACCTGAGATACTAGGATTGATGTTGACGGAGTATTAGTGAATGTGGGTAAAATTGTGGTATATAACGTGAAAGACCATTGTAAATACAAACAAAAAATATGGAAAACGTGAAAAATGATGGCTAAAGAAATTCGAGATAAATAGTATAATTAAGGATTTGGTGGTTTCACAGTAGACAACAGATGAAAAAAAATGACATTGAACCAAATAGTTTATAATATCCCTCGGATACCAATGCCGTTGGTACGACTTCTCTAACACGTCATAATAAAAAAGTATGTTACACTTCACTTAATGTTCAGAGTATGAAACAAGATGAGTATTATATATTACATTTGAGATGATTCATAATATCGAGAGTAAGACAGTCTTTAAAAAATATATGAGTGAAAATGCCAAGACCCTTGTCTGTGTGTTTTCTTTTGGTTATCAAAATATTTTTCTCTTCAATCAAGAAGAGAGGAATAATGAAACATGAACTCTGATCACATTGTCGCGGATTTCACTGTTTGAACGGAAGGCGATGTAAGTAGTCACAACATTTGTAGAATTAAGTTGAGCAATTTACACTATAACCTCTGTGTGACACGACTTAGCTATAATCCTCTTTACACACAATACAAAATCCACTTTTATCATGTTGTTCCAAAATTCAGCAATAAGATAATCTAGAACATCTCANATATATATATATATATATATATATATATATATATATATATATATATATATATATATATATGATTCGTCGGATGACTTAAAACCAGATTTATGTTGAAAATAAATAAGAGATGATCATGGTGAAATTATTTCTCAGCGCATCAGCACGCTAAAAACACAGTGGATTTGAGTACTGAAGGATTGAATGTGATCCAATTGAATACTATTTTGAATACTATTATGTGATCGTTTGAATACTATTAGTTAGGGAAGTCACATCAGTGATGTCGCACCCAAGCCTTGAAAAGCTTTGAGAAATCCTTTGCTTATGGACCTCACATCAAAACCTGTTCTTTCGTTGTAAATCGATTTACAAATGAGTTCCAAAAACAAAGTCGCTCGAGAAAAGTAGTTTGTATATCGCTGCAGTACGATGTTTGATGATGCTGCCAGAGATAGCGTGTATCTCAGAAGTGTTAGTGAAATGATTGGGGTCGGACACTTTATGTAGCAGCAGTTGGCGCTAGTTAGCAATAATCGAATCTCAAATCACATGCGCGCGATCACTCGCTCGCTTGCCCGTCGGGACTGCCCCCCCCCCCCATCCCATCACTCTCCCCATCTCTCTACACACGGATTGCGAAAACGCTGCTTTGAGCTTTCCTCGAACCACAAGCTGATCGCTAGATTTGCATTTGCTCTCAACCGAATTAAATCAGTGATTTGCCACGGTATGACTTTCCCCTAAACGGATTTCTCTGTATGAGAAGAACTGAACTATCTACCTCTCATCCATGATATTTGTGGTGGATTCCCAAAAAAGTATATCGTGTTCAACAAAAGATAGATTACAATACTTTTCTTCGAATATACTATTTTCCTTCTATTATTATTATAATAGTTAAATTCATTTTCAACAAAATTATCGAGTTGTTTTTACATAGTCATTCGAGAATAACATAGCATTATTTGTTTAGAAATGTCAAATAATCAATCACGTATTGACATACCGGTACAACAAAAAATTCAGATCAAAATATCATTAAAATTCACTAAATTCAAATTTATAAAAGAGTTGAAGTCGTGCATACCACGATATCTAATTTTACTTCAAAATGTTCCTATGTTTCAAAAACGAAATGAAAATATATATTTCGCGAGTTCTTCGTTGGTATGTAAATGTGATGAAGTCGTCCTCGGAGTGTATGTGTATAAACCCCCGAAAGGAACTCTTTGAATCGCTTTCCATTGGCTTCATGTTTTGCAATCAGTCGACTGCCAATCAACCCTTACGGCAAAGCGGTTTGATTTTTTTATCCAGACACCAGTGAAACTTGGGATTTGCTTTCGGTTATTTTCATTTTCACGAATTTGTGTCCGAGTATCGTGATTAGATATATTTCCTACGATAAATGCTCAATCAATTATGTCAATTATTATTCTCTTTTTGTCCACGACTATAAAAGTAATCCCCCCAGGGGACTTACATCTAGTAAGTACGTGTTTGGAGAACACGGGGCCCCGAGCTGAGTCTGGCATTACTTCCACTTACTTGTGCCATGCTCCTTCCTTTCTCTTTTCTGACCTCCCTTGGTCACCTCTTGTTCTTTTCGATCCCGACGC
>NNCF01126148.1:1204661-1231747 GCA_002313205.1 Laupala kohalensis | reverse complement strand
TTTTTTTTTTTAATGTTTCTAGTAAAAGTCATGTGATATGTTGGAATTTGTGTTTAGAGTTGTAATGCAGGAGGGTTTTTAGTGGGTATGGCTGAGTCTTTCGGCGAGTCCCACACGCGGGGAGAGTCATGTTGGCTCTCCCTAGTGCGTAACTGCATTTTCCCTACCTGTACAAGTTTTAAGGGCTCTAATGACCTCGCTGTTGACGAGCCCTAAAGCCCCACAAAAAAAATATATATATATATAAAAGTAATGTATAAATCCATTTGGGAAAGATTCTGAACGGATTGTCTCATTTATCTTTTCCAACGCTTTTTAGGTAAATTCAGGCTCCAATCGAATTATAGACAAAGTACTTGGTCCTTATTTAAATGGATGTAAGGAGTCAACATGCGAGTATGACAATGAAGTTACACCGAAAGTGCACCTAACAGTTAACTTGGTAAGAAAAGAAGACTGAGAAATTAATATTAGTTATATAATTAGTAATGTATTATTTTGCAAGTTCCATAAAGTAGAACCTCGATTATCCGGGCTAATAGAGGGGGGGGCGGTAGCACGGATAAATGAAAACCACGGTTAATCAAGACAGGGGTTGAAATATGAAGTAATGAGACCTCGTTTCTTGCAGTTGGAAATCCTTTCCTCATTTCTAATATTACTCAAATTCACTACATCCTGGAAGTCAAAATTTTATTGGTACCTGTCTGTAAGTTTCGAGGAACTTACATACAACTGTGGAAATAGTAGGAAGTAGTTGAATTTATGTATGATAATACATTTGTAAAAAAAAATCAATACAAACTGCGTATGACGACGTGAAGGACAATTAACTAATTTACTCTTAATGGTAGAAATTGTAGTTGAAATTCTTTTCTTTTTTTGAAAAGTGAGCACCACAGTTAATCGCTAACACGGTTATTCGAGGTTTTACTGTACTAGTGAAATTTGTAATACACGTAATTTATTCTTCTGTATCCAACCCTACGCTAAATGGAATGTTACACTGACTAATCATTACATTAAACATAATTTGATAAATTTTAACTTATTTATATACATTATGTTTAGAAAGATAAATTTATGTTGACAACGGCAGTCTTAGATTAGATCTGATTGTTCAAAACACTAATTTTCTCTCAGAAACCGTTCAATGGTTCCTTGTACGATGACTTGAAGTTACCGAAAAATGCGTACTCCCATCTTCTCAGAATACACGAACCTGTATTTTTATATTACCGAACAATGGTCTTGTACGTAAATACGAAACACAATCTCACTTAGAAGCAGAAAATGTTAGCTACGAATTCGAGGTAAATGTTAAGTGAAATTAAAGACATCAGAAGTTTGATGATAAGAAAGTGGATGGGGAGGATACAGAACAGGAAATAATGGAAAGTATTTGTTGGTCGGGCCAAAACATTCAACAATGAAATTTGTAGATCCTGCAATTTCTGTTACATGTCGCAAATTTTACATAGTAAATTTCATGGCTACAGAGATTAAGACCATCTCTATTCGCCCATGGTCTTATGCGGTGATTGCCCGTACGTTCTCAGTTTCTGTCATTCACATTCATCGCATTTAAATGTTCGTCACTCTCTTCCCATCTCTATCCTCCCCACAGCACTTCATCTACCCTCCTGCCCCCCACTTCCACCTTATTCGCACTGTGCATACTACGAATGCTGTATGATCAGAGCATTTACACAGGAAGTAACCTCAAGTAGAGTAATGCGATGGTATGGAGTACCACAAGGTTTATATCTTGGTTGAAATTTCTTCTTCATAGGTGTACTATGGAATATTCAACTAATAATTTAATATATTTTACCTGTTTATTTATTCAGCAACTGCCTTGCTGTAAGTATTCTAATTTTCAGTTTCAAATTCGATTTTTTAAACTTTTTGTATTCGTTCATATTTACTCGAATCACATATTCCCAATGCTCTTGACAATATTTTTCCAGCATAGTATAGTTTTATTGTGTTAATTTTTTATTAAGACCAGTAAAATAATTAAATAAATTGTTGTATTTAATTCAGTGAAATTATTCGATCACAACTCAAAGAAGTGCACACAATGGTAAAAATGTGTTTATGACCTGCGCCGCAACCCCAATAGCTTTAAAAGCTATTTATAGTCAAACATTTTTAATATCCATTTTATGGTATTGCTCGTTCAATAAAATGAATATTACGTACACAATATTAGAGTCATCTTTGTAGGCCAATATGGTAGCAAACAAAATTTGGCCTTGAAGATTTGCACTTTTCTAACATCAAGACAGTTTCTTATGAAATTTTGTTGAAATGAAATTACAGTTTGAAAAATAAAACTCTTTCAGTGAGTACAAAGTTTGCGTGGAAGAAACTCTCTTTATTTGAATTCCGCTTCTTCAACACCGGTGAAAGTTTAAGCGTAATATGTTCTTAGAATAAACAATATTCTTATACTATGTTTTGGAACCGTGGTTTTTATAGCTAACATAATATATAATACACATCTGTAATCAATTTGTGAGCATTTGAAGTAAAAAAAAATAGAGTGATGTAGGGAGGCAACGTTTCAAATACAATTCAATTTTTTACTTAATACTGGTACCGTAAAATTTTATTTTTACGCTCTGTGGTGTTGTTTCGAGTACGTAAGCTACAACCTAAATCCACTCCTGATTTTAATTTGAGGTAGATATTGTTGTTTCCTAATTCTTGCTGATACCGAAAAAAATCGGAACAATAATTTGATCGTTTATGTGAAATAAAAACACCAATATTTTTCGATCGCTTCTTCTCTCTAATGTGTAATTTTTAATTACCATGCAAATGAACCCAGGAAATAATTTTCACAAATCTGAACTTGAGCTGAAAGATTTCAGTGATTCTTATGTGAATCTTCCGAGATAAATGAGAATATACGAGTGATCAACTGAAAGAAGAGGTTATTATGAATCCGAGATATATTAGTGATGAATTAAAAGAAGAGGTTATTATACATCATCATATTGATCGATGTTTCATTTCTTTTCTGAAATGTTTATACACAGTATTTCATATTTTTGCCGCTCCGGAAAGTTAAAAAATGTCATCGCTTCAAATCAATAAGTTCGAGTAGAAATTTTAAGAAAATGAAGTGAATAATCATTCATTTCTTTTCCATTTGTTTAATCCTTTGTTTTAAGAACAACACCTATTTTAGCTCTCAATTATTTATTATTCGTTTTTTATTACATATTCAATGACATGACTCAATGATATGGTGTCTGTTAAAGCACACGTATTTTGCCAAAAACGCACGTATTTTGAAACTGAGGAAGGCAACAACTTAAAAGCAAAAAGCAAATAAAAACTCAAAATATAAATTTTCTGTTTTGCTATACACTTTGAGGATCCTACAAAAATTTCCAAAAATTGTAAGCACGCAGCTAATGTACCTACAAGTGGACCAAACTAATTACGAACAATGTATTTTCAAGTTTGTAACAATTAGAATATCTGCATCATCTCATAAATTCGGTTTTCGGTTGTCGGACATGCTGACGCCATGTTGAACGGATTGCCCCAATGGAATTCTCGGAATATTCGTAACAGAATATCTATGTTCTGATGTAACTTAATTTATGTCTATTAAGTCGGAAAATCCTGGTGTAAAGATTGGTGAACTGCTATGAAAGCTACTTGAAGGTGCGATAACATAACCGATGCTGAGACAGCAAAACAGATTGTGGAAGCTACTTCTAAAATAATATAAAAATACAGCATTACTTCGAACCATTTTCGTCTTTTTTATTGGATCTGCGATCTACAAAAACTCGTCCTCATCAAGTTAAGTATTTTGTTATTTATTTATTTTATGCCTTTTGGTGAGGTTCAGTCCATGTGTCCCTCTCTTCCACCTAACCGTTGGAATTGGGAAGGAGAGATGTTGGTTTGTCGAGGATCCTACGGTACTGTCTGGAGTAGGTGAGGGAAACCGCAGCTGAAAACGTCATCTAGTTCGGCTGAGCAGGGTTTGAACCCACCACACTCGACCGTTCAGCGGGATAGTGGGAGCGAAGACGTTGCAAATAGACTACCGTTGTCGGAAGTATGAAAGAAATGTGGTGCTAAACGTTTGTCACCCCCCAAACAACTACCACCCTGGTCCATGACCCATGCGAAAATAGCCTTGATTTGATTGATTTTCATAAATCTACCCTAAACAATAGGAAATTTCGTGACGGGACAGTAGTGTTTTCGTTGAAGGAATTAAATTTCTGTTACGGTACTCTTTTTTACTTGATTCAGAAAAATACACCATAATAGCTGTCGCAAGAGAATATTTTCAAACGAAGGAAAACAATATGGCACTTGAAATTACTATTTTTTTAAGAAAATTGTTTCACGAGGAATTTAAATTATCTTTCCAATGGAACCCAACCATAAGAATTCACTGTTCCGATGTCAAAAGCGTAATTTAGTTATCAATGAATTTGCATAAGTGAGTTCCAGAAATAACATTTATGAAATTTTAATAAATTGTTAGTTCAAAAAAATTCTTGTAAACTCAAGTGGATTTACAAAATAATTCAAAAGCAAAATTAGGATATAAATTCATACATCTTAGTACAGTTCTGTTTTCTGGAACCTTAAGTTAAGATTTTGATCAATTTGATAACATGTCCGCTGACATATTTCAAATTCTGAAGAAAACTTTCAATAGTAATGAATATTGAAAGTTTTTTAGAACATTGAATTGTTTAAACAATCTTATGGTACATTTAAACTTTATAAACATAACTAAAACACCTATAAATATTGGAATGGTGTTTCCGATATTATACAGATTGATTCAGAAATAGCACCAAAACGAATCAAGATATTAAAAACTGTTTTCACTAGTATAATTAGTGACCTGGATCTGATCATTTAAGATATCCAAATGATTTGAAGCTTTTTTTGCATCAAAGACTTCGACTTTCATTGTAATATGTTTAAAATGGAACTATATATACATATTCAGTCACAAAAGTATAATATTTACTGAAGTTAAACACATAACGGCAGAGAATCAAATATTGAATTATTTCGGAATTTAACGTATGGGAATGAATGTTTTATCGAACTGCCAGACAGACTTACCTTGGCATGCTATTCATCATGTTCGAAAATGTTTCAATGTTCATTGTGAGTTTTCTCTGATATTATTTGTTCAAACTGAATAAATTTTATTTATTTCAATTTTTGTTTTCACGGGATGCAAAGAAACGCTGAAAGGTACGTAGTTTCAATTTACAAAGCATTACTAGTGTCAATAACACTGCACTGAATAAGTTAAATATAATTTAAATCTTAATGATAAAACCCACGTCATTAATTATCTTCCGCGCAGTCACTCTTAATATCTTTATTCATTACGATATATTTCAAGTGATCGTTCTTTTTCAATCATGCTGTATTTTATATTACATATAATTTGTTTCATTGATTCCCAAGATCTTGAAAATTAAATGATTGATAGACTTCCACACATGTAGCAGAGACATTCAACGTAAATTGTAGACTAAGTTTAATTTTGAAGAATAGTTTCATAAATTCATAACTAAGGAAGCTACTCTGGCGGTAACTTCAGGTATAACATTCGTTATGACTCGACGTGTCTAGGACGAGCGGTCTTCCAGACCCGTAAATTGTGTAAAAACATCTAGAAAAGCCCGTAAGTAGTTTTAATTTTTACCCAACATCCACGAAATCGAAACTCACGTGTCATTGGTGAAAGCTCTATTCTTTTACAAAGAAGTAAGATATATAACGATAGATTGCACAATTCAAATTGTAAGGGGCATTACACTCATCAGATACACAAATAATTTATTTACTTATGAACGAATAAATTTTTAAGTACAAATATACCATTTGCAGCTTTTTATTTCAACAAAATACAAACTTCAAATAACTCAATTTACATATTTCTATGATTAATAAAGTTTACATCCCGAGGATACAATCCTGTTTGGAACGGTGTGCAAATTTGCCACAACATTCAATAGCGGATTGTGTCTGATCGATTTAACAGATGTCTTATTCTATAAGTAGCTCTGTCGTAAACAATGACTTTCTTTAGTGACTGTTGTAATTGAGCAATATACTGATAATTATCAATTTAAAACTTAAAATTAATTAATTATTCACATAAATGAGAGCAAAAATTGAACAACTGCTCAAACATATAATATATTGATATAAATTAATAATGAATAATAAACTTTATTGTCAAAAAAGCAGTTACAAACTGCGTATGACCACGTGGAGGGCGATAAACTAATTTACTCTCCGGAATCAAGCAAGGGACCATCCAATCAATTTCGATCAAGGCAGAGGCGGATTTAACATTTCAACACACTCCTAACGATAAAAACTAGTTCGACACGTGTTGTAGTATTAACAAATACCTACAAATATTGTATTTAATAAAACATAGAAAAGTCATTTCACAAGTATGTATTATTATCAAGCTATAAATCATTCGGAAAGTATTGTCGATAAGTCGTAACTATTAAATTTATCAAGGATATTTGAGAAAGTGGGTAGTAGAAAAATTGGTCGGTAATTACCATTATTGTGTTTATTTCCTTTCGTGTATAAAGGTTTCACTTTAGCCCTCTTCAACAAGTCATGAAACACCCCTTCCGATAAAGAACTATTCAATATATTTATAAGTGGATTTAATATAACGTGGGGCGAAAATTTATTAATAAATTCGGGTATATTTAAATTCGGGTCTGTTGAAAATTTGTTTTTTATGAACTAATGATTTTCATGATTTCACTGGAGTTAGTTTCGGAAGTGAACATAGAATGGGGCACATGGGTGGATATATTTGGAGGACATTGGTTTTGAGATATTGAGTTTGTTATTTTACCTACTACTGAAAAGTAAGAATTAAACAAATTTGCCATGTCCTGAGAATTTGATACAATTTTGCCATCGTTTAGTAGAGAAATATTTTCTTCGCGATTTTCAGAAGTTGACCTGTAATATTTAACAATATTCCACATGGCTTTCGTCCAGTTGTTCGATTTTAGTATCTGCCTGTCATTTTTCATAACTTTAGCTGCGTAGACTACTTTTCGGAGAGTAGTCTTATATTTACGGAAATAATCATGGAATTCGGGTGGTTGCATGTAGAGTTTTGAAAGATAATATAAACGGCGTTTGTTTCTGAAAGAAATTCTTCTCCCTTGGGTAATCCATCTATTGTATTTCTTTCTGTTAATTAATTTGCGTTTTATTGGAAAGCTACAATTGTAATATTGAAGTGAATACATTGAATTTTTTGTCGGTTTTGGCAATTATAAACATCTTTCTAAGTTAAATTTGTAAATATGAATAAATTTGTCTAGAATAATTGTAAATGATTTTAATTGTAAATAGTTTCAGTTTATCTTTAATGGTCAACACTTGAGCAAGGTGATTGCTGTATCCGGCGCAAAACACATATAAGTTCAAGTGTTTTAATCCTACTTCTAATCCTTGATTTAATATAAAAATGAATTAATATGTTCGCTCAATCATTAAGAAACAATTCTTTACTATATTATAATTTACGATACTAGCTAAGTCGGAAAAATCACTTAGTGTGTTGTAAATGAGGTATAGAATATTTCTCGAAGAATTCTGAAAATTTGTCAATAAAAAATTTAGGGATTAAAACCACCGAATTGTAATGAAATTTGTACTAATATGAGAGTTTGACAGCCATTCAGCCGTGATGTTATGACTGAATTTGCAGTAACCTTGCACAAGTTCCGTCTCGAGGAACCGGGTCTTGAGACTCCACTCTACGGTCTCTGATCGATGCATAGTGCTCGTGTTTCGTGGCCGCGTGATCACTTGGCTTAGGTCCTACAAAGGAGGGGTTGTTCCTCGCCTAATCTGATGCACTTTCCTCTTCCTCCTCCCACATTCTACCCTTCACTTTCCCAGATTTCCTTAACGCTAAAGTAGGATCTTGTTGCTTCATCCCTACTACTTTTGTTTTCTCGTTTTAAGCACATTTCTCTCTTTAAAGTATATTAATCTGGTCTTGGATAAACACATGTGTACACACAAACTAACATATTATGTAACACAAATTTTGATTCGTCCGAAATTTAAATCTCACTTTTAGAGTTATATTGATAAATCTTTAGATCTGAATTCTAGTTTGATATTTTGTCTCATCCTTATTTAATTAGGTATTGTAACAGAAAGTTGTGATGTGCGTTCTGTCCTATAACCTCCATCTAGATTGTTTCAGATCTCTCCCTCCCTCCTTTCGTTGCAAGAACATGTCTAAATAGTAATTTTAGTTTGATATTTTGTTGAATCAGTTATTTTTTACTTCAATATTTTCTGTATTGTATCGGGTAGTGCTTGCTGCCTGTACCTTGTATTCTACTTACATCCATTTTTGGCATCTCTCCTTCGTCGACTGGAGTCGAGTAAATCTTAATTAGAGTTTGATACTTTGTTGTAACAGTTATTTTTGTATTATTTCAATATTTTCCATACTTAATTATCGTGTCGAGAAATGGTTGTTATCATTACATTCTGTTGTACCTACCTCCATTGATCCCTTTCGTCGACTGGAGTAGCCCCGTAAGCAGACATCCGTCGGCATTTGGCGTTGCACGAACCCACGGTGACTGCTTGTCTCGTGATCCGATAAGTGATCGGGGCAGTGGTGCGTCTGACGACCTCGAGATTGTCGCTCCGCCACCGGAGGTACACCTCAGGGGTCGAAGGATGGGAAGCGAGTGTCCGGAAAGGAAATACCTTGGGAAGCAGCAACTGACAAGATACACAGCTCCTCTCGGTCGCGTAATCTCTTGGCCATTCGCTCGGATCACCCATCCGGTGAGGAGATCAACACTCTGTCGACGTTGTGACTACAAGGTCACAGTATGGAGAGTAAGCTCAGCTCTCCAGGAGAGAGAGGAGGGTTGCGAGACCTTATGCATGTAAGAGATGGTTGTGTGGGGAAACCCCAGGCCTACATGTGGAGAGAATTAATCGATGTGTCAATGTTTGATGGTGAATAAATGCCGATCCGACCGTTAAATTGGTTCGACTTCGAGCAGCTTCTAGTTAGCTAACAACTTAGACACTGCTACGTTGAGTAACCAAAGAGATATTACATTTAGAATAACCATAAAAATGTCTCTATTTTTTTAATATACGTCAGTGAATTACTCTGATGTTTTATGTCATGTGTAGCTCTGGCCCACTTTTATTATTACCGATGGTAAATGAATTTTTAAGCTTATTAGATGAGGATCAAGACGTTGTCGAATATAAAACTGATATATGCTCACTCTAATTTTAGAAAACCAAAATTTTCAGAACATCAATTTTGTATTATTGTAGGATATTACAGAACTGTTTACGCAAGCAATTATTTCCCAGAAGAGCTCTTAATATTAAGTTCAGTTCCCATGAATGTACCGCTTTAAGAAAACGATTATAAATATATTGTAACATTTTAATAACTTTTTTATGTTATATGTCTCGTATTTAATCAAATATGTACAACTACCAATATAATAATTCCGTTGTGGTATTTAACCTGGACTGTATCATAATTTGATACCTAAATTTGAATCATTCAAAATAGTTATCGATTCGCTCGTGATAGTGTACGTTACGATTAGATAGGCTATTCAATTTTCAATCAGAAAGACACTTGTAAGAATGTAAAATAACATATGATAACTTAACACTGGCATAAATGAACATTTCCTACATAAGATAGACATGCATAACAAATTCGTTTCAATTTCTTAGGATATACTTATATGATTCCATCAATACGGAAACGTGTCTTAATTAATATTTTTGTTTGCTATATTCATTACATTGAAATTACTACAAGAGTCAGTACGTTTATAAATCGAAAGCAAATATTCTGTAGCAATCAAAGCAAAACCATTTTAATGTACTAGTTCATATTAGCATTTAATAACAGAAGTTTGATTAGTGATGGAATCTGTAAGTTAGTTATCTTAAAGAAATTCCAATTCTGCAGGTGTGTATCATTGATTACGGAAAAGTATTATTATAAACTTCTAATCTCTATCCAAAGAAAAAAAATCATTTGTTAACTCTTAACTATCGTAAGTCTTTGAAAACTAATATTAATCACGAATATGTATAATTAATAACTTTAATATAATATTTTATTATGAATGCGACATATGAGACGATCATATTCTTTTGCATGCAGAGCACTGCATTGAATGCGACATATGAGACTTTTGCATGCAGAGCAAAACATTTCCACTGTTGTGATTGAAATAGAGACAGATAACAAGTACAAATAATAGTAATAAATACAAATGAATATCAAGACTTTTTCTACAAACAATTTTTATAACAAATTTGCTTGTTTATTTCTTACGCCTTTAATTTTATTTACAAAAATTCAACTACCAAATTCAATTTTTTTAAATCTTTTAGTATTGTTGTATTTTTATGAAAATTATTTATTATTATTATTCTTCGTTGAGGGTAAGAAAAAGTTTTCTGCTTGAGTAAAAACATGTTTATAACTGTCTCTTCTTTCCTTCGTATCAGTTTCGTTTTCTTAATTTAATTGTATGTCTCTTATAAATGTTCAACTCAATTTAGTACTGAATGTTTACAGACAATTTACGTAATTCTCCTTTCGTGGGCAAGCTATTACAGACAGCCAAGAGGTAGAATTTCCTATTTGTGGCATCATCCCTTTCCTGTTTCATTGGCAAAAGTTCGTTGGGGTTGACAGGTGTCTTAAACTGGAGACACACCAAGCAGATGGGAACTAAGAGCAACCGTCCCTTCCTCATCCCCTCAGCTACAGCATGCACTGGCATACGGTGACTTTCCGTCTCACTTTCACGTAAATTCTGCTTACGAATACATAGAAAAGTTGTAGTTGCTACCGTGATAATTCTGCCTTGTGTTGCACGATAGTTGCATTTTCGGAGTCAGGACGATTCTACTTGGGTAAGTGGTTTAATACAATATAATGTATTTTTTTACAACTTAGAGGGCTTATCAGTTCACAGACAATTAAAATGTGAAATTCTGCATTAATTTGTTCATTTTTGTTGTTTACAACTTAGAGGGCTTATCAGTTCACAGACAATTAAAATGTGAAATTCTGCATTAATTTGTTCATTTTTGTTGTTTATAAATCAGTTCGAATATTTGCATTTCGAGAAAATAAATATGACATTTGAAATGCCACTGTGATGTCAACGCTGAATATGTAATTGTTATGTTTTCTGTGTATCTCATTACGTTAGTATTAAATAATTAAATAAAATTCAACCAAGTTAAGAACTTTAATGAATTTTATTAGGAGTTACATTATTAATAGTCGAAAGTGACAAGATGGCATAGCTACAAGGTTGGCTACGAGAATTCATTAGGACGCAAATTCAATTTTTGTTCAAGGCTGTGGATTTTATCTTAAAAGTTTATAGTTTTATATATGTACAAATTACAATCTTACAAAATAAATATATTTGAAATAAAAAACATGAATCTTATAAATTACTGTTTGATGGATTAATTATCGCTATATGTTACGTCTGAGAAATATAATGACGGGAAAATAATGTGTGAGGAAATGATATTAATGATGATACGATGAAAGCAATTAGACGAATCATATTTGCATCCTACTGAAAGAATGCGTATAACCACGTTACTAAGTGACTTTGATCATAAAGTCCCCAATCGTTCGTAATATCAACTTGTGATTTGGGAACTTTCCAGAGCAAATCATCCCTCTCATGTTTCCTGATTACAAAGTTCACGCCGAAACTTCATAATACAGAAGTGTACATTTCATCCTTCAATACAAAGACGTTTCTAACGAAAAAAAAAAAAAATCTTCAACATTGATGTATCCATCCCCAATAAGGACAACATTCAAAAAACCTATGCAGAGAAAATCAGTAAATAAAGGATCCTAACGTTCCTAATTCAACAGCAATCGAAAACACAATCACAAATTCTTCACATAATTATTTCAAGTACAAGAAAAGTACACAAACTACTTCACAGAACGTTAGACAAAATCTCATGTAGAAAATAACCGTAGTCATGCAGACGTCTGTTATTAATACATGCAACATTGACATTTCGTACAATAACTAGATAGAGATAGCTTGGAATATCATTCCACAGCTGACCAATACGAGGAACTCGTATACCAGGAACACGCATGAGAGAAACTAAAAATAACCATAATAATAATAATACATATCTAGTTAGAGGTGAAGATAAGGCATTAGTCTTGTCTTACACAACCTCATTAATTATGGTTATATTATGGTAAATACTCGTATATTTAACATTTGAAGGAAAAAAAGTAAAACAATATTGAAAGAAAGAAAAAAATTTAGAGATAAAAAGAGATCATTCATCCATCACCATTCATATCAACATAACTGCGTCAACTAAAGATTTTGCGTTGTTATCAATGATTGAAATTCCTTCATGTAAGACCATTTGAAAATCGCGATGTATCGGAAACCCTGTTGTGGTCGCTGGAATAATCTGCCCTACACCTCTCTAAACCTACAACGCTGTCTCAAGTACAACCAATACTGCTCCTGGGGACGCGACCATGCAGGCGATATGTTGAAGTGAAATCTAAAAGTTACAATGCGAATCTAAAAGTTACAATACAAAAGTTACAGTCCTGATGCGAACTCGTAGTGTCTGTCAGTAAGTACAGTCAGCATGCTGAACTGCCTGCATTAAACCCCTTCATAGAGTTGTGTCCCTGACTGACTATTGCAGACCGAATGTAACTTTAAGCGTAATGTTAAGTTCGGGTGTGAGGAGATGTAGAGTGAGTCCAGGAATAGTGGGCGATGTGTGTACAGGTTTCTGCCATTTTTCCGTCAAGCTGAAGCGAATACAATAAATCCATATAGATTTCAAAATATATTTCAATAAATTTGTGTAGAAATATATTCGCATGATTGTCTAATCAAACTACATCAAACTGATTAATCTTTTTTGAATGATAGTTTTCATATGTATACTTGAATAACGTGTCTATTTGATGGGAAAATGGCAACTCTTGCTGAAAAATGGTCTCTCTTCTAAGGAGACAGGTCACTACCCCTGTGGTCAGAATAAGAGGTATAACAGTGTTAAGATATCTCATATATGATATTGAGATAAATAATTTTCGGTGAGCAGGTAGATCATTAAGTATCTATGTAATCTTTTAGCACGACTAATTTCAAAGGTATGGTCACTGGGTACCATGTTATTGTCTCGAATATATTGAACCGCAGTTGTATTAAAGAAACAAATTGCGGAATATATTTAATGTTACTCATAACTCCTCACAACGTATTATGAGAATCACTAAAAACGTTTTGTTTTATGACGTCATGTCAATTTTCTCTCGATATTTAATAATATTGAACAGAACATGAGTATGAATATATATCTGTATAATATTGATAATGTATAATATTGGTAATTGCATATAACTCGGATGGTTTTGGAAAACCAAATACTCGTACGTCTAGGAAGATTACTTTTAGAAATTTCGATTTCATTCTCTTCTAGACGTTAAAAGTTGGGTGCATATCAATGAGTGATCAAGTTACAACCTCAAATTGATTGCATGTATCGCTGAGAGAATTTGAAAAGTATCGTTTCCAACCAATTTGAATATGTTTCATTAGAATTGTCGGAATTTCTAAGTGAAGCAATTCACAGAAAATTAACCAGGAGCTTCAGACAAGAAGCACTCTTATTACCTCGGCATATCATTCACTCTTCCTTGGAGTCGGCAATGCGGAATGCAAACGAAATTGACTTACTTTAAAACTATGATGAACAAATATCACACTAATTTCTAGAAAGCAGCCTTTTGTGATCCGTATATTATTTTTTACTGTACTGTTTTAATTCAGCCAAGTACCCAGATCAATGAGAAAAAAACATCCATTCGAATGTATATCGAACAGAGCAACTGATCCTCTTGCAGATACTCTGCCCCCGGAAGAACAAGAGACGACGACCCAGCCTCCGATGACGTCACCGCCAAGGGGTCTCAGCGATGATGCGACAGCTGCCGCCGCTGCCGCTGCTGCTGCCGCCGCAGCCGCTGCAGCGTATGATGCCCGCCTCCGAGAGGAAGTGTGGCAACGCCGCATGCAGAATCCTTATGGCCCAGGTGCCGTTATACCAGCTCCCAACACCAGTATCTTCCTTGACAGATCGTCACACGAATCGTAAAACTAACGATTGAACTCAATTTAAGGAAATCGACCATTAATATTTTTAATGTTTTTATATGCGCTTGAATTTTGAAAATTTATAAAACAATTGATTATACCTCTTCATGGCAAGGGAGGCATTAAAAATGTATTTTCAGAACCAAAATAAACAGAAAAAAGATATACGTTCTCGTGCAAATTGTTGAGTGGTTCAGTGCTGGGCTAGCGTATGCTTCACAGTTGTTCCCGCAGCAAGTCTGCTTCAAAATAGTAATTGACACGCTTTCGAAAACATATACCCCTAACCAAATATTGGTTATACGTGAATTATTAATGCGCTATAAACACTTTTTTTTACAGATTTCTTATAATTTGATTTGATCAAAGTTCTGGTGCAAATCTTTCCCGAGAAAATTTTAATATTAAGTTCCACGTTTTAAAAAGATATAATAATATTTATACGTGTGCAAATGAGCTCAGCTCGGTATCAGAGAACATAAAAATAAAATTGTGGACTATGCCTCTTCTCCAAACGTTTTAGACTGAAATAAACGTTTTTCACTATAATGGATTCAATTTGTTTGACTAAAAGATACTGAAAGTTTTAATTTATTGTGAGGTTCATATTTACTTTTCTTGGATATTAGTGGGGACTCGTAAAAACAAGTATTTAATGAAAAATTTAAATAAAGTAATATTATTGTTTTCAATTCGCGAACCCTCTAAACACATTATACACCGCTTCTAATATTTTATTTTTCAATAATATTTAAAATTCGTAATATATTTAAACACTTTGTCAACTTACACCATTTCCCTAACTGCAATATTCCTTACGAAAATGGCTGATATTTTGAAGGTTTTTGTGAATCCCGCTTACTAATATCTAATCTCTCTATTTCAGATGATTAACTAACATAATTTTATGCTTTCAGAAGGAGTGGAATTTTAGTTGTTATTATTATCCATGCCAAATGCATGAAAATTTCCCTTGTGTGATTGAATTGATTGGCTGAATACAAAATGCTTTTTACTTACTTATTTTCTTTTGACACAGGACCGATTTTACTTCTGAGCGTGGGTTCATATATCTACTGTAGAACGCTGACGGTGGCATTGATTAGTGAAGCAGATATTGGTTCTGATTCTTTGCTTGGGTCAATGTTAATATTACTAGCACAAAACCTAGATCAAGATAGAGCATGCAAGAACAAGACCAATACCAACTCATGGTTTATTCTTGCCATGTGTGTCAAGTATTGATGCGAATATCGCTTGTCAAGTAATGAAGAGAATGAAAGATTTTACTAGAAGAAGAACAAGATCCAATTATAAAAAGCGAGAACAAAACCAATTCGGAGGCTAACTTCATCTCGATCTTGCTATCATCATTATCACTAATTGACATAACGTATTTCCACCCCCCCTCGGTCCCATCGTCTTAGAAGATAGATTGAGGGCTCATGAGAATCATCTCGAAAACAGTGGAGGAAAGAATTTTTCCGCGTCCTAGAATTGTTACTCCTTCATTTTCAAATGCTTTTATTTCTTAATATTATCACTTTAACATTTCTTTTCCTTCGTTAGGACCTCTCCCATTTTGAATTTTGTAACCACTTTAATTTACTAAAACTGTAAGTTATTTTATATTAAAATATTTCAAATTCCTACTTTTTTTTTCAAATCTCAGAACAATCCAAAACTAAACAGACATTTTTCTCTTAGAACTCTTAATTGGTTAATAGATAAAATAATATTAAATATTCTGAATTAACGACAAAAAGAGTAGTATATTCCATCGACAATAATTGTCAGTTCATGTGTGACAATAAAAGTATCGTAATACTGAAACATTGTGTCAATAATAATAGAACCAAAAGTATTATCTAATTATTTATAATGCACGCAACAAAAATTAATCTCAACTTTTAATATCATCGTCAAAAACTGTGTAGAATATTTTTAAAAACATTTCCTTGACAGATTTGAATGATCTTACAAGACCCACTGGTAATTATCGAAGAAAAAATGAACAGCAGCCCGAGTGTTCCGTTGCATTTCATATCGAAATCAACTATTTCTAATTACACGTTTAACATTTTTATTAGTTTTATGCTTGTTCATTATAAATGTAAAATTTTGTTTCTATGTATTCCTGTAATATTCTGTAATTATTACTGTTATTTCCATTAAACATCATAATCACCATTTTCATAAAAAATTAATTAGTTATAAAGCTGTTTGTTTTGTTCCTTTTTTCGGCTATAAAATCCGTTATCATGACGTCAAGATCTGTACAAGGTGTATTTTATTTGCAAGTTTTATTTAAAGAACGCGCTTTTAATAACATAAATATAAGAGGTTTGTGCAATAAAAGATATGAAATCTTAAACATGTATGTAAATCAAGTCATGAAAATACATGTTTTATCTATAAATGGACGTGCATGTATGAAGAAAACCTCCGTCGAATGATCCACGCAAAAACGAGAAAAATTTCTGTATTCGTTGCCGAGTCACGAAAAGAATGGTGTTCGTTCATATCCCTGAAAACGCGTTAAACGCACGTGCACATATCGCTTCGATCATTACGTTCGTGTGTGAGGTTATCATCTGTTTCAACGCATTGAAATTATATATGCGCTGAGTTTACGTGACATGTTGGAGTCTGAAACACCGTCCTGACAGTAAAATTCCGCTAAATAAACCGAACGAGTGATTTATTTATAAATTCATTTATTTATAAGGGAGTCTGCCGGTGTGACGGGGGTGGTTGCGAGATAACGTCGCCAGACGCGGGTATGGAAGTCGAAGGGTGGGCGGGTGTGTGCGTGGGAGGGGGGGGTGTAAACACAGGTGAGTTTGTTGCGAGAGGCCAGCTCTCCCACACTGAGCAAAGTCGATAACTTCTCGCTCTTTATCGCCGAGAGCAAGCGCTGAGCTGGTGGCAGCGATGTTGATAAGCTCTGTGCAAGTCCACCCGTCCACTCTCCCTGCGCGTAAATGTTGGCAAGGTGCTGCGGGACAACAACGATGGCTGCAGGTGAAAAGGGTTCTGTGTCATGTTATGAGTAAATACATACTTAATGTATGGAACTTCTATCGTCAGTTTGCATCATCAATCACTCATCACTGCTAACACTCTGGGGAAAACCCGAGAGATAATTAGCTATGATACTATACTGAGATCTTTCAATATGTCAAACTAAACGCCAAGTCACACTTAAACTATTGTAACCCGCACTATTCTGGTGAGTTCAATCTCTTTTTACGACCTCAAACAGGTAAAGACACTTCCAGATATACAGACAGCAATATGTCTCAATAGGCCAGTTTTTTTAACTTTTTAACGGCATTTCCATCGTTTGTAGAGATTATGCGCGCAATTTTGGAACAAATAAGCTATTTGGTTGTGACAAAGATTTTAATTATACTGCTTTAGCACAGGTTTACTCATAAATCAGAAAAATAAGTTGGGGATCCAATGTGAAGTTGAGTACGAAGAGATTTAATTCAAATAAACCGCAGATTCCTTTCAAAAATTATGCGCTATTGAATCGGAATACGTTACACAGATTTATTCAGAATAATGTGCATTAATTTTAAGTATTCTAATGAAGTCATTTTTAACGTACACTAACGCTTATGGTTTAAAATGAAGGAAAACTCAAATTTTGCCCTTTCATTGTATTGCAAATTTTCTAAATGAATTCCTATTATTCCGTGGACAATGTCCAGGAGATAATCTAGTTGTTGACAAACTCCTTATAACAGTGTGAGTTTTCAATCCCCCATATACGTGATTTTGCCTTTAAAGAAATACGCTGGGTTCGTACGCTTACGAAAGCGTTTGTTGCTAGGGCTATCTTTACCGAAACAATTACGAAACGTACGTTGCACTAAAATAATAGATTCCGCAAATTGAATATTGCAACACAAAACGTTTTCTCGTCAAGACGTCATTTTAACCTTGGCGATAGTAGAGCCATCTCACCTTTGGGAACGATTCCGCTCATGGAGAATAGTTTTACTTCATTCTAAACCAGTTTTTTTAGTCTAAACTTAAAAATGGTTTTATTTTAGCTTTTCAAACTATGTTATTTTGAATAACCCTGTGTTATATTTTTTATTAATATTTCATTAGTCATGTTTAATGAATTATAATATTGAATATACATGGATAAAAAAAAAATATTTTTTAAAATATTATTAATTGCATGGCTTGATGCGTTTTTCATGGTTTCCGCGGCATGATCCTTGAGTATCCTGGAGGCGAACCATTTTTATAAAATGTATCTATCTCGTGTTTGCCTCTTATCTATATAATGTGTGTTTTAAATTCAAATAAGTGTGGCAACAATAAACTATAAATAAGTCCAGACATCATAATCTATCAGTATTGTTCTTGTTCGGTTTGTGTGCTTGTTTTTCACATTTTTTCCACATATAGAAAAGAAGCGGGTTCTCCTTCATATTGATATACTTACTTATCCTCAGATAGAGCATTGCGATCTCATTACCTCTTTGCTTAAATAACTTTCTGCTTGATGGTAAATAGGCGCCCATTGCAATACTCCGCTCAGACAACAAAGAAAACAAATTTCTATTATAAATTTCAGCTAAAATATTTTAATGTGAGACATTATATCAGTTTATAAATATCTGGAAACACTTTTATTTGTTGCAGTTCCAACGGCACAGATTCTCGGTGGTCCTGACTTACATGTTGATCGGGGCAGCACAATCAATCTCACCTGCATAATCAAATACAGCCCAGAACCACCAGCTTACATCTTCTGGTACCATCATGACGAGGTGAGTAAAATCTTTAAAAATTGTTAATTGACAAATAACATTGGAATTTGGATTTAAATGTATGCTTTACGTCATAAAATTGTTTTATCAGTCAAGAGTACGTAACAGTTTTTTAAATTTTATTAATTTGATGCGTTCGATATTTAATAATATTTCAATTAATTTTTCAATTAACTTCTTTTAACTTAGGCATCGTTTCATCATTTTTCAAATGTCGACTACTAAACTTCTCTTGACTGTAGTTTTCTCTCATGTAGTACTGTTTATTGTTTGAGTGAGAAGTTAGATCTGAAATAATTGTAAATTAAATTTTAATCTGTGATACAAAATCTGGAAACCAAAAGAATTTTGTAGTCAAGTCATGAATTTATCCATCGCTAAAGCCGATGTTTTGTTCCGATATCTGTCGCATTCTAGTGGGAGGCCTTTCATCTCCAGGCGCTTATTCGCGGCGAGTTCGCATTTCTTTAATGTCACTATCTGTATTCCGATCGCCGTCTCTGTGATTTCTCGGTTGTTGTTTGGGTCGCCCTTTGGTTTCCACAGTCTCTCTTGCTATGATTCTCAACCATTTCTCTTTCCGAAGAACCCTAACACGCCGTTCCGGATCTTTCCCATTGGGAATGAATCATCCATTTTCAAAGCCCTCTTATATACAGTGTGTCCCAGAACTCGACGTAAACAAAATTGAAGCTTGGGTGAGTACATTAATGGGAACCAGAATCAAAGAGAAACATGTCAGGAAATGGCATCAATAGCGAACACTATTCGTCAACCAGAGTTCGTTTTTCTCTTTACACGAACACAAGCATACACATAGTGGGATACGAAAAGGTGCATCGAGGTGGAGGGGATGTTGGCCAGCCAATTAAACGTGAGACATTTTTTGAGAGGGAAGTTAAAGGTGTTGTACAGATTTGTGTAATATGTTTGACTGAGTTGTAGATACGATTGATGTGAAATATCCTAATACGTCCGCTCCGAAAATGTCTTGAATATGATTGGCTTGAACTGCGCTTGCTCGGGACGGACATAACCGGGGGAGGATGGTAGGGGAGGGAAACTTTGGGACCCAGGCTTCTTCCAAAATTGTGTACAACTTAAAATGGATGTTCATTATCGGTATAAAATATTGTTAGTTTATCATTTGTTAATTAATTAATAACGTAAATAAAACAATTGGGTAAATTTAAAATATTAAATGGTTCATAACACTCAAGGTCATATCAGTTAGATTTGGCTGGATGTATGAACTCTCTCCAAAATAAATGTATAACTACTCTTGGATCTTAAATAATTCACAATTTTCTTTTCTCTCATGTTCTTAAAACTGCTGAAAAAACTTTTCTTCATTGTATAAAACATAATATATGCATTCACAGCTCTTTTAGCAACTTTTTATGTTTTTTCCGTCCTTATACATTTCCTACTTTTTATGTTAGTGGATATATAGTAATCTATATGTTACTAAATATATACAAAATAATGGATAAGTATAAAATAATAAATAGAAATATAGTAAAATTATTAGATATTTTGCACATAATTATATAACTAATTAATTATATAATGAGGAAGAAAAGTAAGATGAATGAACCCAATGTTGCACGGAGAAATAATTTTTTCAGGCAGTTAAGGACGATACCGTTACCAAACAGCCAAGTGCCCTATTCCACTCATAAACTGAAACTGCATTGAGAAAAATACATCGTTCCCTCTAAAAACAAAGTGAAAGCCAATATCTCAGTATATAAGAAAGCTATAAATAAGAATACAAAATTATATTCTTCATTATACTGTACTAAGCTCAATAATACTTAAGAAAACAAATTATTACACATACAAATTTTAAGTTTATACAAAATCTTTTCAGTGAAATAAACTTATTTCAAATGTAATAACTTGGAGAATGAATTTTTTTTCTTCGCTGTCCTGATAGCGCTGTTCGTAAAATCAATAAGTTCTGTAACCAAAAAGATTTGCTTCCTGCTTAGAGCGTACTCTTTACTCAATGTCGAAAGCAAATATTCCTTCTAAGTCATGTTAAATCTACAAGAAATACTATGCTGTTGTTGCTGATGTAATTTATTTGATAATATTTTTATTTTTTTGGAAATCAATTATTTACAAAATATTTGATGAAACAAGTTCGGGATATCTATTTTTAATGCAGTTAGACTGTTACTCTATATTATCATACTTAATTAAAAAGTGTTATTTTGAAGTTTGTTATTATTGACACAATTTTCTTACAATTTCAAGATGAGGAAATTATAAATATAGAAACTTCTGAGGGTGAATGAGCTGTTTGTATCAATGGCGCTTTCTTTGTACACAACAAAATACAGCATTAAAGATTCTGCTTCACGAATCATCATTGTATGTATAAGGAATATTGCATGTAATTTGTAGATTATGGCTGTTCATGATTTGTAGATTATATGGTTATCATATACCATTATTCTGCGTATAGTTAATCAATTTCTTACGACTATTGAAGTAGATTTGTTAATTCTATGACACACATACACGACTATTCAGCCAGTTGTCACGTATAAGTTTTTTGTTTATTCATTATCAACCCATGAAGATGACCTAAAAACGTTTATTTATTTATTTGCAATTATATTTCTCTTTTCTCAACCACATACCCAACATGGTCATTACTAGGGTCTTATACACCAATTGTTTCTTTCATTTTGTGTTTTTGTTCTTTCTTGATTGTTTTGTTTTAATGGTCATTTGGCCACAGGAATGGTTTCTGTATGATTTTGTTGCTGAACCAGATTCTTTTTAAATTTTTTACTTCGTCTCACATTGTACGTGCATATTTTAAATGAGTATTCCTCAAATGATTTGTGAAGTTTTTGTGTGCCGAAGTATCGTAATTTTTTTAAATATGGCCCTCTTTCGTGTTCATATAGTCTACAGACCCACAATACATGTTTCATATCTTCATTTTCTTCATCACGTATACATTAATCACAAATATTAATGACATTTTCTTCAGTGATTAAAATTACTCGTTAATTGATTTTTTTTCTTTATTTCAGTTGAGCGGAAGAACTCCCAATAGTACTTGCAAAGCATCAGTAAAAGCGCTTACATAAACACGTATTCAAATATTGTGTATGTACATTACTCGATAAACAAGTCTCTTTCAAAGGTCGTTAAATGTTATTGAGTTTATAGGTTCTGCCATCGTACAGATCATCTTATGTTTCATTCATAGTGCTTGCTTTGTTCCGGGAGTAATCAGTTAGTAGAGGTAAATTATTAAATCCTTCGTCAAACTATACTTAAAATTTAGTAATCAAAAGTGAAAAATGGTATGTCTACATATTATCTTGATAGGATACTTCCAAATAAATCATTCTTAATTTATGAAATATCTCTTATATAGCACAGATACAGAGATACAAATGGAAACAAATAAATTAAGGGATAAAGAACACACATTTACCAATAAAAAATTATTAAAGAATTAAATACATTGAAAAGCGCAGAACTAAAACACATCAATGAAACAAACATACCAATGAACCAATGTATACATGAATAAAATACAACTATAATTCTAGAAATATTTGTCGAAATCTTGCATTTATGTAATTCGTATTTCTTCTCTAATCTGTTTTTTTATTAATTAATCACATTTTAAATACCTCATCCACTGTTTGTAGACTGGTTTCCGGAAATTCTATTTCATCACCTTCAGTTGCAAGTTACACTTTTTCCGCGTCCGCCGAGGTTTTGTTCAGACTTTCGAAACAAACGCCTGACCCAAGAACAAAAACCGCAAAAGTAATTTATAAAATTATGTTTTGGAACAGTGTTTTCAGTTATGAGTTCAACAAACATTAGTTTGATATAAAACTCGTCGAGAAATTACGGTCGTTAATCAGATTTTCTAGAGCTTTTTTAATGAAAAAAAAGGGGGGAAATGCACGATTGTAAGTCAGACTGCAGAGCGCTTCGTGGTCGTACGCAGAATGAAGGAATTAAATGCATAGTATGATGCGCAAATACATTATGCGAACACCCACGCGAGAAGAATTTTGATGTTGAGGATTTTTGACGAGATGTATGAATATTAGATGCAGAGTGGAACGAGTGCCTATCAGCCTGAAATGCTCATGTTGGCATGTGACGAGTTCTAGAGACTTCTTGAATTTTTAATTTCCTATGGTTTCAAATTCTGACAGGAATATAATTCTTAGAACTCGATTCGAATAAAAGATGACTTCTTTCTCTCTTTCTTTGAATACAATATTTTTAATACAGTTTTATTTAAGATATAATACACTTCGTACTGTTTTCTTTTCTACTCCATAGTTCACTTATTTTTATATTTCTAAAATATGGGCGAGTTATGTTATTTTGTTTACTCTATAGTACGTTTATAACTATAGTACGTTAATAAATACATTTAGTTCTTATTGAAATTATTCATTATATTAGCGTCAGAAACACATTATATAAAATACAGCTTGATAATTTTGAAATAAACCACTCATTTGATAGTGAATATTTGAATACGAAACTGTTACAGATAAAATGTATTTAAGCCAATGCGGGTACATTTTGTGAACACGAATGTGGGATGTAATAATTGTAAAAACACGTTTTCCTAAACATCAACAGAATCAGTGACAGTTAAAATCTATTGACTTACGGTGTTTTATACGAACGGCGCCTCAGAAGCCCGGTTTACCCTCTGGAATAATTCATTGTTGAACGTTATTTCCCTCCACAAGTTCTTTTGAAAGAATGTATGGAAAAATTCACCAGGGTGACTCCGTCGGAGAATACGGACAAGACTGTCGCCTTCTGAAAATGCGCATGTCTTTAAAGCGTTGCCACTTCATGTGTGTCCGGTCTGAAGAAAGAGAAAAGTCGGAACATGTCTACAAATTCTGAACCCTTCCAATATATTGTCACGCAGTTGTATTGCTGATAGAAATAGACGAAACAGATTGTTAGTTACAACTGCTCAGTACCACCTGCCATACGTCTCTTTCTAGGGGAACATTCCTGAGAAAGTTTTCGGAGGTGAGCGGATTTCTCGAGAATTTCCTGACACTGTCTGCTCACTTCTTCAATTTTGACTTCAATTCCGAGGATAGTTTCAAATAAAAACGTTTATCAGAATAATCAGATGTCTCCTAATTATCACGTTAACATCTTCTAAGTATATAAAAGTTGGATTTTTACCATTTAACGATAAATGGTCTAAATCGATGTAATCCGAACGTGATTCGTCCAAAATAGTCTGTTTCGTTAACACGCGTTTTTATTTTGGATTGTGCTTCTCGTATGTACATAAAGTTCGTTAACTACCAATGGAATTCCAAAAAAGCAAATAATGAAGAATTTAATGCAATTTCGTTTTTTATGTGTTACAAATTTTGTTCATCTTCAGAATTAAACTCTAAAAAAATTGATTTAGAAAATAAACACACGTATCAAAAATTCAATATAGAAAAGAATAGGACAAAATCCTTGTCTTTCCAGACAATTAAGAATGTTATTCAACGAAAACGAACTCAAAACTAGAGAAGTAGTCAGAGACCATTTTTCAAACAGTTTCAATTAAAATAGCATAATTAATGAACAGCTTATTTTATAACACCATGATTCATGAGTCAATGGTATAATAACTATATAACTGGTAACATTATTTAAAGTTTCAGACACTTATTATCTTATGGGCACCATTATGGCGGGATCAGACATGTGATAGCTGCCTCAGGGCCCTTGATTGGAATTGATGGGATGGTCCCTTGCTTGCTTCCGGAGAGTAAATTAGTTTTTTTTTTCCCTCCACGTGGTCATACGCAGTTTGTACTGTTTTTTGACAATAAATTTATTATTTATTTATTGTGACGACAGACATTTTAGTCCCCTTGCATTGTGACACGGTCATACTTAGTTGAGGTGGCTACAAGTGCAAAATCACATGAACAAAAACAAAGGGTGGTCATTCTGGTCCCCCACTTTGTGTCTATGAGATGATAATAAGGTGGTCCACCGAAGTATGAGAATATATTCCTTGGAATTTTGTTCTCGGTGTAAAGGACTCTAGCGCATTCTATCTTAATAGCTGTGATATTGTTACTTTTCGAACATTTGTCACGGAAAACTTAATTTCGTGATTAGAATTGACTCAATTATTCTCTTAACAAAATAACACCCGAAACTTCTCCATTATTTGCTTTCCTGTATTTCCTTTGTATGATTCTCTCAAATGAAGTGCTACTTCGCAACTCGCGCGTCTTCTGTCACCGACGACCGTCAAGGTTCATTCACTCTCGCTCTGAAAAGCTGTTCTCTTGCAGGAGCTGGAACATCCGCAGGAAGTGCTGATGGCGCTAGTGGAACTTCGCACAACCTTCAACGTCTTCTCTCAGGTGCCCCTTGCCTCCCCCTGCTTGAATACTCCTCAATGCCCCAGAGACTAATGGAATCTGTGTTCGTAGTGACTAGCGGTTGATGTCCCAGTCTAAATTTTAGTGGTAGAAATGTGATCTAACAAAATTTAGATGCGGTATTCGGGCTCCATAGCTAAGAAGATGCTATTAATGAATTTATATACTGAAGTAGTACCTAAAAATTTGAAACCATGACTAAAATGGATTGAGTTTCGTCCATAGCTGTCGTAATCGAATATAAAATATTTAACAAAATATCTTTATTTTTTAATAAATGAAAGTTACAGGAGATAGTTAAGAGATGAAACATGATCGTGATTAAACGATGAAACAGATGAATTACAACAAATGTAAAAATTTGTGACAAAAATATGTTTATTGTTATTACATAAAACACTCATTTCGGTGACAAAATTTAAAAAGTGTTCCGACGTCAAATTAAGGAAAATTTAATTTTAGTCTGTATATAATATTATTTTTCAAAAAATTATATTCATTAATATATTATCCCATTTAAAATAAATAGGTTCAGGTATCAAATGCTTTTTGAAAAGTCCTCATATACTTCCTCTTCTACGGTGTAGAGTAAAAATATTGTATCAAGAGCACGTAACAATGAAATTACATCTAAAAATAATATTGTCATGTTTCAGTTAATTATTAACACAATGAACTTTACATTTTATTTTTCCGATATTTTTATTGTTCCCCACTTCATCATACACAGTTTATCATAAACGTTTTTTTTTGACCGGAAAATTTACTTATCGTTTTAAAAAAAATACATAAATATAAGTATTATTTACTATTTTTACCTTCCGATTCTTAACGTGAAAAGTTTAGATCAAGTTGAACTCTCTCTCTATAATATTTTAATAACCTCCCTCGTTAAATCCTCATTTTTTTTAAAATCATACAACACTTGAACTAACTTTTAACATACCTGTAGCAACCCAAATAATGTGATATAAACATTTTTGTGTTCACGATGATTTTTTATATTTTAGCGTGTTTTCTCTATTGTGTGTTCTTTGTAACAGATTTGGTTAAGAGATTTGATGAGTGTTATGAACGGATAATAATAAAACCATTAACATCTGCATGCAACAAGACAATATCATTTATATGAACGGACTAACTACCAGCATGTTAAGTAATGTGACTCTATTATGACTGTAATGTGTGATTCCTCAACTTCAAAGATTAAATGTATACAAATACATATTTTCTTATTCATGCCAATCAGCTAAAACTGACTCTTGTGCAAAGTAGGAACTGTTGTTCTACGATATGATATGTCAGAATATCCAGTGCAACCAGACAAGGAACCAAACAACAACTCAATACTTCAATAAACTAAAACGTTAATATTAAATTAGTTGTATGTTCGTGAAAACGCATGAGGAAATTTTATCATTCAAACTGGATTACACTTGCAGCTACTCTCTTAACAAAATTAGTTCTGATACACATATAATATCATATCGATATCTTAAATTGATAGATAATATTTTTATTAAAAAAACCTTTCAAATTTTAATAACATAGTGCACAAGTAGACGAAAACATAGATATATTAACTCTTA
>NNCF01126148.1:1188845-1204511 GCA_002313205.1 Laupala kohalensis | reverse complement strand
ATATATATATATATATATATATATGGACAATACGATAAGTACGTTATTTGATTACAAAAGTGCAAATATATAGTAAAATATACTGTTACAGTTCTCACTTCTTTAAAATTATTTAAAGAAATTTGGTCACATTATTCCAATTATACACTTTTACATAATTAAGAAAACATTTCATGAATTATAATTTTTTTAATACAGGGTTGAATAGAATGAATAAAATAACTCTATTCATTAGTTAAACACCATATTTTGTGAATGCACTACATTTGAATCTTCAAGTAATTAGTAGGGCAAAATGTCGGTGAAATGAGTACTTTAATTATTATGAAAACTTTGATCAAATATCATATCAATTTAATGTGGCATATCTCAATTAACTAAAAAAAAACATTTAAAAAAATTTTCAATATATTTACAACAGTAAAGAGACACAAAGAATATTTAATTTCATTAGTTAAATTGATTTTTTTCAGACATTTTTTTCACATTTGTCTTTAATGATCCAAGTTCATTTAAATGATTACAAATTTAACTCTTTTGGTTCATTTTCTTTTTACCGTTACAAAATATTGTATTCCATGATTAAAAACTTCCTGCAACTTTCACATTCAACTGATTCCCTATAATATGCGCCAGTCAATCTCAAAAGTTCGTCTCCGGGACATTCATATCAACATAACAATCAAGTCCTAATGAAAAAAGTGTTCATCTCCAAAACTTTGATTTAAATAGAGGATATAAAAAATTTACCCAGTTTTAAAACGACACTGTTTAAATAGCATTTCATTAATTAAAACACGATAGCTAGGAAGTTTCGGAAATGAATATCCCGGATTGCGTTCATTTATTTCCAGGACTATCCGATTCTGTCTGAGGTCTTAACCGTTCTCTTAAGAACCATCCCTCGAGAATACCACGGTCTCCTAGTTATCCAAATCTGTGTTCTGATAGAGATACTTGTGTATTCTTCCGCATCTGCCTTCGTAACGAGACCGCCCTTTTGCTGCATCTCTGTGGAGTACAAGATCAGAGCAACAGTCTTCACTTCCTCCTCTTATTTCGCAGTTCACTCTCTGGTTACCACAAAGTAATTCCCTGAACGAACTTCTTCTTTGGTTACAAACAAGTTGTTCTTTGCTAATGTTCCTCGTCGTGCTTGCTCGCTCGAATCGTATGATTTTGTTTCTCTGCTTTTAACTTCGAAAATTAAAAATCCCTTTTCTTTTTTCCAAGTTTAAAAAACATACGGCTTTTGGGAGTTTAGTATTTTTATTTCATGTTAGATTCGATCATTTATTCTTTACCACTATCGTCGTAGAAAATGTAATGAAAGTTAGAACACTTAAACATTTTCAGACAAAATTGTTCATTACCAGAATAAAGCAGAAGTCAAGAGTATTTATCAATTTTACATTATTAATGTGCTTTTGAAACCACAAATGTACATGAAAGTTTTAATAAGTGTGTGAAACGCTTGTTGTATAAGAAATAGCAAAGAAATTTCACTCATATAAAGTGTACAAAAATTACACACCTATTTTATTATTGGTTAAAGTATTTTAATCACTTGAATGTGTCATTGATGCGTTGAAAAATGTAGAGTACTTTGAGATGCAACGTACTTATACAGAATGAGCACTTATTCTCGTTTGTGAGCGAATATATATTGCGTTTTGGTTTTGGAGAACTCCACGCACACTAGAACTCAATTCTAGAGTTTCACATGATATTCTAGGTTAACTAATGGCTGACTTTCCTTGACTGTAGTGGTCTCGTGAATTCGCACAAGTAGAAAGGTGAAGTTGGTTCAGAGACAGGTTCGTTAGCGCTGTCTTGGTCACGCCGTTCGACATTCTCAGAAGTGTCCGGTACATCTCTTCTTCTCCTACTCAACCTGACTGAAGTTCTGTTGTTGCGGCTACGTCACGACAGGTTCTAAATATTAGAGAATCTGAATTCCATTTTTTGTTTCAATTACTTGACATTTTTATTGATATTAGAGAACCTAGACTTAGCAAAACAAACCGTACAAATTACCTCTAACATTACTTTAAACTCTAAAATTAAAACAAAGAAACTTTAAACTATATCTTATTTCCAGGAAGTAAATTTTCGTAATCACCCTTTTCTCCTAATCTGGAGCAACATCGGAAGAGAGATTTTTTAAATAAGAGAAATAGAACTAAAGTTTTGGAAATAGAGGAGAAGTATAATTGATTCACAAAATACATCAATGAGATAGAAACAACAAATAATGCGGTAAAATAAATCGCATAACACGAGGAAATTTCGCCTACCTTTTCATTACCGGAGTCGCATCAACTTAAAAGGAATTTAGAGAAAAAAGTGCTCTGTTAAGATTTGTAAACATGGGTATCACATGAAGTAGTAAAAAGTAGTACGTATGATCAAAAAGTTACAAATTAACAAACAAGAGGTAGTTACGAAGAAATTAGGCTAGAATTTGTTTAGTTGTCGCCAATGAAGTAAAACTTGAACTTCTCAAATGAATCGTATTAATATTCAAGAATACTATTGCGAATATTTCGCTGAGGTTTTGTTTTTGTCTTATTTTGCACTGGAAATCTTATCTCAAATGTAAAAATAATTTTATTAACAAGAGGATAAATCTAACGCCTCATAATATTTTTACATCTTGAATGGTGTGTGTAAATTAATTGTTATGGTGTTATGATGTGAATCATATTGTTTAATTACGATAGATGTATTTTAAATCATCGAAAATCGTTGATGGTTGTATGTTTTAACTCGATTTGAATAAATATATTCTGCGGTTTTATCTTTAAAAGCGCAAAATAGACAATACTCCTTAAAGGAATATTTTTATTTATTTTAAAGGATTACGTGTGGGATAAAAATATTTCATGTGATCTTGAGAATATTTTTCTTTCATATAAAATATGAGAGAATCCTGGTCACAAATTTAACGGAATATTTTTGTTGAATTTATTTATGAGATCAATTGTCAGTACATATGCGTTAATTCGTTGCCATACAATATTAATTCTCAGTAAAATAAGTCTTACAGTTTTGCTGCTGGATCCGTGTACTCACACCAGCTGGTCTGATGTACATAATTATTATATCTCCCGCAAGAAAAAACAAATATGCTCTCAACTTATTTTTTATTCAACAAACACCTTCACTTATTTATTAAACTCATACATTCTACAAACATTTAATGTGTAGAATGGATGAAATCGATTTTTTAGTACATTCACATCATCAATTCATTTATGTTTCCTTTAATACCGCACAATATGTAACCGTAAAAGCATTTTGAAACTACCAATTTTAAATCATCCCTTACTCTCAAATTATTAATGGATTTGACATAGCTTTCTGAAATATATTTATAATCTTTCCCATTCCTTCAAATTTATTTATATTTTTTGATCTTCAGATAACCTTATTCATCTTGTCTCATTTATTTCTCGCGTGGTTTTAAGCGTCAGAAGACAAGACGATGTCAGTGTTTTATATACAGTTTTCAGTTCCCACGCTTACGTCCGTTGGTGAAGAGGTAAACGTGAAGGGGTGAAATGAAGGAAAGGATTAGCGAAGACGGGAATATTCTTGGAAAAGCAGCCTGAAACCAGCGTTGACCATCACGATAAATTCCGCTTGCATGAGACGGGTTTGGAATCAAAGCCTTCGAGGTGGGAGGAGAGCAAACAACGCGCTTCAATATGAGTCGCCCCTTTCTTGCTTATGTCTTTCAACGTTCAATTCCTCTTCTCTTACTTAGTACAGTAGAACCTCGTTCGCGTTTAACCGTGGTGCTTACTCTTCCGTCGAAAAAATAGAATTTCAACTACAATATCTACTATAGAATAAATTATTTAATTGTCCTTCACGTCGTCATACGCAGTTTGTACTGCGTTTTTAACAATAAATGTATTATCATATATAAATCCAACTACTTCCTACTATTTCCACAGTTGTACGTAGGTTCCTCGAAACATATACGGTGACCCTCAGATAAGAAAGAAATTTTGACATCCGGGACGTAATGAATTTGAGAAATATTAGAAATTAAGTAAGTAAAATCATTTCAAACTGCAAGAAACGAAGACTTCATATTTCAACTCCTGATAATGTTACATAATACACAGATATGTACGCATGTTTATGTGCATAATTCATTAAATGAAGTGTCTCGATTAACCGTGGTTTTTATTTACCCGTGCGACCCCTCCTCTCCCCACCCCCTCCCATTACCCCGGATAATCTAGTTTCTACTGTATTCCGTTCCCTAGTTTCATTCCTTTCATTGATCATCCTTTTAAAATCCCTTTTTACCCTTTCATCTTTTTTCTCAAGATCTCACGTCAGTCCCGTACCCTTCGTTTCGACGACGCCTCGTATCGATCCTTGACGCCAGATAACTTTCTCGATTACGAACCCGTCGTTGAGACTTCTCGTAACGAATATCGATAGAAGTGTGAGTAATAATAGCGGTCGCCGAGGAGGACAGCCTTTCTCCTCGGTTGCCAATCGTTTCCTTCCCTCGCTCCCCGCCAACCCATCTCACTCGTAAAAGCCTCGTATACTTTTTTCTTCGTTACCAAGGAATGATAACAGACCTTTTGGCATTGTTTTATCTGTATTCTCTTTCTTTTAAAATATCTTGTTCAGTTTTTTTTATTTTATTTTTTTACTTTTCCTGTTGATATTTGAACATTTTATCATTTATTTTTTTCGTTCGACTATTTCATAGTCATTGACCTATATTAATTTTCTTGAAAAAGCAATTTCGTTCGCAATAACAGTGGTGTGAAAAGCAATTACGAACAGTGAATCGATTCGTAGCTTCAAATTCAAATTTTTGGATGAAAAAATCGTACGACGTTAAGATCGTCATCCCGCCGTAAAAAAAGAGATATGAATCCCTGTGAAGATAAAGAGTGGCTCATTGACGTAAATACTCGGATATCACCTGTCATGGAAACACGACTTAGCTCTTTATGATTTACGTATAATTGCTCTGTATTATCTGGAACTGTTTGTTTTCCGTTTTCAGTCGTGCTTAAGAAATAGTTCCGTGAGAGAAACTTTATTCTTCATTCATTTTTATCTTAATTTTACTGATTGGAAAGATCCTATGCCATGCGGAACTCAATACAGAATAAAAATTAATTTCGGAGATAAAAAACAAAATTAATAAATAATACCACCACACTTATGGATGAGTAGGCGTACTTTCTAAGATAAACATGAACTTTATATTTTATAGCTCAATTTGCGCAGTGTTAAGTTCATAAAAGGCACAAACCACACTACTGAATTAAAATAAACGATGGGGGAACTAGATTGCAAGGAAGTTGCTATCAACACTTATGTCAAGGACTATAAGATTTTATATACAAATTTTTCATATACCAATGTAATCAAAAAATAACATGAAATAACAATGACATCAAAAACATAAAAGTATGTTCTGAAACATGACCATCTGGACCTTGGTCTTATAATAAAAAAGTATTACTTCCATCTACATTCAAAAATGGTTACTAAGCTAATATTGATGCTACTTCTTTAACATTTTATTTTGAAAAATATTTAAAAAACATAATTGAACTGATAATAAACTACCTTTCTTACTTCCATCGTACAAAATTGATAATTATGTAAAAGTAGTGAGTCAAAATTTAACATGGTTTCCTGAGCAAACAAAAAAGCGTGATGACATCAATGACAAAAATCTCAAAATTATAGGGAAACAGTCATCTCAGGAAGTACTATCGAATTTTTTGTTATAAACCCCTGACATCTAATAGCTGTAGACAGTACAACAAAAACCGCAGAGAAACACAGTTATGACCACTGGATTTTTAATTTTTTTTGTTTATACACAAGTGAAAAATTTGTTTTCACGATTGACGATTAATTTTTTAAGACCTAAAATGTTTAGAAAAGCGTGATATTTTTACGGGTTTCGCCGATACGGGTTTTCTTTACTTCTTATAAAATAAACTAAGAGGAACAAAAATAATTCTTATTCAGCGAATGATCACTGTAGTATTTGTGACTACATTTATTAATTTCAAACAACTTCATTCAAAATGTAATGAGTTATTTATTGTTTTCGAAAACACTACTAAAAACGACCAGACACATTATTAAGAAATAACATTTATACTGACGCACCCAGAAGAATGCCATAATCACATTACAATTGGATTTAAACCTTTTATATTTTGTCATTAACGTCATTATATTTTGCATGTAGAAGTTTGAAATTAATAAATGTTTTCACAAATACAACAGTGATCATTCGCTGAATAAGAATTATTTTTGCCACTCTTAGTTTATTTTATAAAAAATAATGAAGTCTAAGTATCGGCAAAACCCGCAAAAATATCATCCTTTTTTAACATTTCAGATTGTAAAAAATTAATATTCATTTGCAAAAAGAAATTTTTGTCTTGCGTATATGTAAAACAAAATTACAAATCCAATGGTCATTTTTCTGCGATTTTTACTGGACTCTCCGCAGCTATAGAAGTCAGGGGTCAATATTAAAAACTCCGATAGTAGTCTGCGTATCGGTGATCAGTTGATCGTTTGTGAGGTTAGTGTCAGTCAACTTACTTGTCTAAAGTAGGTGTAATAAAATTTACACCGTATTATGTGCGCTAAGATATCACCTACTGACGTGAGAAGCAAGTCACAAGAGAAAGACGGCTACAAGTTTAAATAAGAATTTTTTTATGAAATGGTTGGAAACATAACGCAATACATAGTTAATACCCTGATTGCATGATTTGTGCATCGCTAAACTTGCAACAGGCATGGTGACGACACTGTGTAACTCTTGAGTGATGAATTTATGGATACCACTATCAACCCAACGAATGAAAAAAAATCATGCTTTCGCTATGAATTTTGTGTTTGTTAGGGTGCCTTATTGCTTTCCACTTTTAAACAAATCCTAGTACACCTTGAATCAAGGAAAATCATTTTGGTGTTTAATACATAAGTGCTGTAAAAAATTATGTTAAGAAAAGTATAATCCTTAAATTAAACTGACCATACAATGGTAATAATAGCGTTCAGTCTAGATTGAATTTCTAAATGATAATCGACATGAGAAGAAAAAATATTGAATGATGATTCTCGCGTTGCAGGTGATAAGCTACGACTCGTCGCGTGGTGGAGTAAGTGTCATCACTGAGAAGGGCGAAGTCACCACCTCTTATCTGCTCATACAGCACGCGGAGCTGGCCGATTCGGGGAAGTACTCGTGCAGCCCCTCCAATGCGGACGTGGCCAGCGTGCGAGTCCACGTGCTCAACGGTGAGTGGTTCCATTTAATTTTTCTTCCATTTTCATTTGAACCAGAAGTATAATTTAATATTTTCCATGAACATAAAATTTAATAAGCTAATTGTGGGAAAGACTTGTTTCTTCTGGTGAAAAGCAAACGAACATTCAATTGAAATTAAATGTTTTTAATATTTCTCCGTTTTTTAAATTTTCCGACTAGGCGATAGCTCTTTTAGACAAATATCAACCAGTTTCAGATCCTGTCAATGCCGTAGTATAGCCAGCAACGCCAAACTACGTCATTGTTAGGATCTGAAGAGGGATGATATTCGACCGAAAGAGCTATCTCCTGAACGGAAAATTTTTAAAACGGAAAAAATATTAAAAAGATTTAATTGAGAAATATTTCTTACAATCTGATTATTTTTACAAACAAAACAAATAAAAATGTTGGTGATTATTCTTCGGTTATGAGCTGAGATAGCTTTATGGTGATCTCTATTTACAAAAGTAATCAATCATTCTCGTAAAAAATGACGTGTGTCTGTTACTCAATGCACTTTAAGTCAATCCAAATATCATATTCCGGAATTCAAAAATTATCGCCATCAGTTTATTCTTTCACATATGTGTTGTTTAGTGAATAATATAACATTGATCATAAATATTTGTCATATGTGTTGGAACCGCCAGCCAAATGATAGCTTATAATAATAACAACAGACAAAGCTTTCGAATGGAATGGGGGAAACTATTTCCTTCACTACCTAATTTTTATTTATTTATAGAAGTCGCAGCGCAGTCTTATGGTAGATTGACCAACATACCATAGACATTAAGAAAAGATTTCTTAAATAATTAATATTTCTTATTTCAAGTTTCTCATACTTCGAAACCAACATATATATTTTAAAGTAGAAATTACTAATCCAACAAAATGTTTTGTACCACTATGATATACTTTAAATATTTAGTGCCTTTATGTCTTTACAATACAAAATTTACATCTCATTTCACCTTTCCCGCGTGTTCATCTAACCTGCCTTGTGTCGAGTGTTTTGATAAATTTTTGGGTAACCATATATAATTGATATTTCTTCCACTGAACAACAATAGCTCCAAATTCTAAAGTACTAATAACAACATCGCTTTCAGTTAAACTTCAGTAGAATTGATCGCTAACATTCCGTGTCACCCATTCCGCACCCAGTCAGTCTTCTTCTCTAGGGCCCATGTATTCGCGACCTGATGAACTGCTCCAAAACAGTGGCTCAGTGCCAAGGTGGCAAGGTGCCGTGCCATTGGATCGCTTCGTGGTATTGATCTATGTGTTTTCAGCTAAAAGCAGCCTTTTGCATCTCTCCGATTATTCCGAGTAAACGCGTTTCTGACATTTTGTTTTGACCGTTTCCCCTTGTGTGCGATATAAACGCCGCTTTAACGTCAAATCAATGTTACTATTTATCTTGGTGGGTTTTATTTATTCATGGTATTTGATGAAGCGTTTGATTTGATCGTTTCCGCAAAATCAATAAAGTTATTGCAACATCGTGTTCCTGTTAGGACTTGTTTGTAAGCAACAGCTCACTATTTGAATGTATTTGTAAATTGTATGGTACTGGAATTATAGAGAAACAATTAAAGTATAGATTATATGTTCATAGTTTTGGCCTAATGTTTTGAAAGAAAAATATTTCATCCATCAATTCTTCCTATTCTGGAAAGTAAATGAGAGAGAAAATACCTAAATAATTTTTTAGGTTAGACTTTTACTAAAATACGTAAATTTGAATCACTATAACTGATTTTCGTTAAATTGTTTCATTTATAAAGTATGTCTTTTTACTATTATCCAATTTTATTGTCGATTTGTCGTTTTTGTAATTTTTGATTGTATCTCTTCTGAAGTCTGATAATGTTAAAACTCTTGATGAAAGAATCCTCGGTAGCATTTAATGAAAGTGGAAATCCCAGAAATGTTAATTATGTATGCTCATTTATACCACACCGTACATCCCTTCCCCATCATTCTCACTCACACTTACACATTTTACTTACATATATCGTATACATATGGACCTCCGATGTCGAGTACATCATCTTGTGAGAGCAATTGCGCTGAAACTCCGAAATTAAGTTATTTGAGAAAATCACAATTGAAGTTTCACCAAATTTCAAAATGTTTTTTACATTCAAATGTGATAAACTCTGTGAATATTGAGACCAACATTACCTCACTATTGCTGTAAACATTTCATTCCCACAGGTCCCTATTTTACATATTCGTTACAATCGTTACTCCTACAAAGCGAAAACTTACTAAGAAATATATCACTTTCGTATCTTGTCAGCTATTCTTCGTGACACCAGTTCCAGTTAATACGTTATGAAATATTTTCTGTAAACTTTATTACTTTTGCGTAGAAAATTATTTTAAATTGAGTGAGGATTTACTAATATCTCTTATCAATTTTCCTTTCTAAATCTGAAAAAATTTATTCCTATGTTTTCAATTTTCTATAACTTCCTGTATTTTTGGTACTCTTACTTTATATTTTATTTATGTTCTACACGTTATTCTTTTTATACGCTTCAAGAATAAACTATATAAGTGAATATCCTGAAGTGATATGAATAGAACCTTCAGTGAAAATCGTCCCTTCTTTTCCATAACTTTAGACCTCGTGAAAATGTTGGCGAGACGGCAAACATTTACAAATGGTGTATAGATGTGGAAGGAAAAAGGGTGATTACGTGGTTAGCACCTCTGCGATCAAAGCAGGTGTATCAGCTTATGTTACCATTTTTACTTGGCTGAAAATTATAACACAGTACACGGCTATCGGATAGTAGATATACGGAAGAAGTATATTCGTCCCTTCTTATTGTTATTCTTACTTCACTCTGTCTTATCCCCCCCTCCCCTACTTCTCCCAATTCAAAACTTCCACGGTCGCTGTCGTCTCCAGGACCAACGCCAGTCATCCATTTGCAACAAGCTGAGATCTGAGTTCGAGCCCCACCGCAGTCTTCCTGCTCCGGATGAAAGATTTCCGCATAGAACGTATCATTCACGAAGGCGCCGACCGGCGCTTCCGAAACTTTCTTGGGAAAAGGTGGGAGAATGGGATGAGTGAGTCATGGGAAGGGGGGGGTGAAGGGGGGGGGGGTGAAGCGCTCCGCTTACTCCTGTCAGCGCGTCCTCTCTCCGTCTTAACTCTTTCTTTCTCCTTCATTTCTTTTCCCCTTAGGGGTCACCATTCTACTAAACCGGGTTCCTCTTCGATCTGGAAGTGTTCTGTTTCTAATGCATTACCTAAATAAAGTTGTGGTGTCAAAGTTTTTGTTTGCAATTTTTTTTGTTTTGTTTTGTTTCTTGTTCATTTACTTCCTTTTTTTCTTTCTCACTTTCCTGTTTTACCAAGTATTGTAGTTGCTTAGGTATAAAGTCATCCACTTTACATCGTTCTATTATTTTTCATATAATTGAATTTAAAAACATTTTTACTAAAAGGTTCAAATTTTATGAAGACAATTATTATTTAGACTAATCAAATTTGTAGGCTGAATCTACTTCTTCCATACAAATCTTTCATTCTTCATTCTTTTTATTCAATTTCTTCCAGCTTTTATTGTCTATTATTTTCTCTCACGTTAACTTCACTACTTGTTATATTTCTAATATTATTATATTCATTAGCCATTCAAATTTTGTTTCGAATATATTTTGTACTTGATTTATGTTAAGACTATTTTTTGCGCATCACTCGCAAGATAATGTCGTTGGAGTTAAAATTTACATTTACTCTTATATTTTTGATTATACATTTAGAAATCCTTATGTTTGTGGATCGACATGACTTTAAATTTTCTTTTATCCGAGACTCATTGGATGTCTCGTATTTTGACATATTCTTCAACCTTACACTGCTTTCCATTATTCCTCTTTTAATTCGCCTTTTCTGCTCTTCCAATCTCGACTAAACGATGAACGATAACCCATCTCTTCCACCCTAACCTTCGTCCACTGGCCCCTCTCGTCTCTGGCAGTCTGTGCGCCCGCTTACGCCCCGAAAAGTTTTCTCTCACGGTCGACCGCCTCTAGAAGAAAGTTTCAGGGGCGACAGAACATCGGTCGCTGTCCCGTACGCTTCTCCGCCTTCACGTCCTCCGTCTCCTCTTCCATTCCCCTCCGCCTCCTCTCTTCTACGTTTCTCGACGCCCGCTCACTCAACCGCGTGGCTTCTCCCAACCCCCGTCTTCTGCTCCGCCTCCGTGGCAGCGGGCGTGTTCGTGGCGTTTGCACCCGACTGCTTTCTCAAGGGTGGACTCAAGACATCTTGGAATTGAGTATCGTTTTGCGTTTTTTCAACTTCTTGTTATTTATATCAATTCTCAGATCATGGTTGTAACACTCCATTACTGGAGAATTTAACATTTTTTTACGATCCGTTATCTCCTTTGAATAATTGCATGGTACGAATTGACATCCCACATTCTCTTATATCCATTATGATACAACCTTTGACCGTTACCCATACACCGTACAACTGACATTCCAGTAATTGGCGTATGCAACCCGCCATACAAAGAAGCATTTGCCCCTTTTTGTTGCCTAAGCTGTCTGTTTCAATTTTTGTTTGCTTGGTAAAATTTAATATTCGAATTCTTGAAAGGTTACTTTCATCATTTTGAGAATCTGGACTATCCCATTAGTATACTCGTAATACATGGATTATGGATTTTATAATATACTCGGGAGTTGCTCTTCAATTAAATTCCGAATTTTATATTGAAAAATTGGAACCTTTCCGTAGACAAAATTATTATGTTTGTTTTTCCTTAGGAAAGCTCTCCCATAAATTCTTGGTTTCGTCTATTCAGTTATTCAGATTTTCTCTAAATATATCTTCGGATTAGATAACTATTAGAAAAAATATAGACTATATTATCACTATTACATTTGGTTGAAAATAAAATGAGTTGATTGTAAAATAAAAGACCATTGTTCAATCATTTAAGAATATTGAGAGAAAAAAAACTTCGCACATATCAGCGGCATGTGACGAGGCGTTATAGTCAACAGTGACCTATAACAGGAGGTTTGCTGGTCGATTCTGAACAACTGTATCCGATCACAATCATTTTGAATTAATTCTCCGGTCTTGTTATTATGTGTATCTTATTTTCTGTAACGTGACGATACAACCACCTCTTCAATTCAGTGCAAAGGTTTAATCTAAGTTAAAACTGTTTTGAATTTTTTAGTATGGAATAGTAATTTGTGATATTTTTGCTATAGGTATTTTTGTTATATACAATTAGTAACAGATATTTTGCTATTATTAAAATAAATTCTGTATAAATTGAACTAATAACAATATGTGTGCTAGAAAACTGTCATAAAGTTTGGAATATGCAGAATGTTCAACCCTCTATGTCTTATAAAACACAGAGAAAAAAATTTGACGAAATCTTGAAATTCGAGATAATTTGCTTTCTCGAATGACGACGGGTAACTTAATAATAAACAGGGTTTCGAACGGCAAATTCCAAATCTGAAGTGGTAATTATACTTTTAACTTCGGATTACATTTTTGTAGGAAAATAAATAAATTTTATTTTAAACATTTTCGTTTTATCGGAGGTAGCGGAGCAATATAATAAAAGTAGATTAATTTCTCGCTATATCGAATATGAATTCATAACTTTTGTATTCCAGTTCTTGACACAACTTGGTAAAAAATTGCAGAGTACAGTATTGAATACACTTAAGCAAATTGTAGTCATAAATATATCTATTTTTTGCTATTTTTTAAGTATTATTTATTTTGGTTCAACTATTAGAGACTATTATGCATTTCGTTCTTCAGCTCGAGAAATAATATAACTCATATTTTTTCTGTGAATTTCCAACGTATTCGTGTTATTTTTTACAACATCATGGTAGAATTTTCAAGAACGTTTTTTGAAGAAGGGTAAAGTTTTGAAATAAATAAATGGGTTTACATTTTTACTTTAAATCTTTTTCTTGGTATAAATACTTGAGCGCAAAATTATCGGTTTAAGTTTATTCCTTTCTACAATGAAATTTTATATAAATAATCTGGAAATAGTAAGAGCAGTGAAATCGTAATATCGACAGCATTGATCAAATTTATTCAAATGCACTGTCATCACCATGAATAAAAAATATAATTCTATCAAAAGTTACTCAGTTTTCCTCGTAAATTAGAAATCTGAAATGAAAAGTAGATTATTCAGAATTTTGTAATTGCCACCAACCTTCATGTCCGTTATTTGCTTTTCGAAGATTACTTACTACCATTTGACTAAGAAATCGAATAAAGGTAAGATTATCTTCAAAATAGTGTCTCTGAATTTTAAATGTTCCGGGTGTATGGTCTGTTACATTTGGTATAATGTTACACTTTATTCTTACATACTCGTAACGAACTCTAAATTTTCTAATGTCATTGAAGATAAAATATTATACAAAGTTAAAATAATAAATAAAAAATAAGTTAAATTAATATATTATCATTATTAGTTAAAAGAATATCATGGATAATTTAAAATTCTAAATAATTGTGACTCACATAATCGAAGGTCACTTGCATTTATATACTCTCTATCTGTTTTCCGTGATACACTTTTTATACAGTTCTTTGTTTTTCAGTCGATAATGTGAATGGGTATTTTTTAGTAAAGAAGATATATAATCAGACATATCACAATGAGAGAATATAAAAGTTATTTTTTAATTCCCTTTGCGTGAAAAATCAATTTCATTTTTGTTTGCTTGTCTTATTGCGTACCAAGCATGAATGGAATGCAGTCAACGAGAAATCTTATCTTAGCATGGAAACCTGATAGCAAAATAACTCCGCACAGAATCACGTTGTAAGTTGATTTTCAAACTCCTTGTTCGCGTGTCGGCATGACTTGACAAGCACGCACGCGTCATAACACGTCAACTTGAAAGGTGGCGTTTACGTGCCCTTACTACGTGCCTGTCTCTAACCGAGACGTGGACTGTGACACAGGAAATCACCCAATGAAATAGAATCTCGTAAATCTTTGAGTAAACTCACGTGAAGTTTGGTCTTACTAGCATTCATCACTGTGATCCTTAGTTCACCGAAAGGAGAATACATACCTACATAGTATAAATATTGTTATACAGAACGTCCTACAAATTCACGTAAAAATTGGAGGGATGATACAGCACATTAATAAGAACAAAAAATCAAGATACATATGTCCGAAAATGTCTCCCGAAGGAGATATAACGACAAGAAGATATGAAAAGCAATTTATCACGGAAAGTAAGAAAGTGATTTAGGTGATCAAAGTTCAACAACAAATTACAATGTTCAAAGTTCTACCCATAAACAGCGATGCAGCCCTTACACTGACGTCACCTGGATTGGCGAGTATGTTCTTCTTGAAGTCTCGCAAATCCCCGCAATATCGGTGCGAGACATATATCGCAGCTAATGAGTCGAAACTAGAGCATATGTTGTAATTTGTTGATGAACTTTGAACACATTTATCATTTTCATAATTTCCCTTAAAAAAACGCTTTACACACCTTATTTTTAGTCTGACTTTGTCATTTCATCTCCTTCAGGAGACATTTCCGGACACTTGTACCGAAATTATATTTTGTTCTTATTAATGAGCCCTCCTAGCCCTCCAATTTTTACGTAGATCTTTAGGACATTCGGTATACAAATAAAACTGTCATTGTGAACATCCTTGATCCAAAGGTTACTAGATAAAGACATTTCTCATTACATATTGACTGAATTTAACAATAAAATGACGCCACAAACCTTGCACATTTTTTTTAAATAACTCGCTTCCGATCGCTGGGAAGTAACCCCGTCCCATTTACGCCTTTGCCAAGCCATCTAGAGCAAAAATCCTTATTGCTATATTAAAATGATTCGCCGCGTGGAACATCGTACATAATCAATTACTTTATTTTTTGTTAAACAGTCTATTGCAATTTAATCGTGCGTGGTCAGTGTTGTGATGCTAGTTTAGAATCATCTTCAGGGTCCCTGTATTCTTATTTTGTATTTTTTCTAATTACACTACATTATTGTAGATAAATTTATTTTTTCTACAAACATTAAAAAGGGAAAAAGAATACCCTAGATGTTGTGAAGGTTTAGCCTTTCAGAGTCATAATGTATTTTACACTAACATAAAACTAATATGTATTCCTCTCCGCGAGTTTCATTAGAAATCGTTTCATTGTTCCTGCTCTATCACGTTTCATTGTTCCTGCTCTATCATTTGACAATCAAATATAAAAGTTTCTTCTATTTGTTAAACGAAATTACGTGTCATTCACGCCTTCGTCGT
>NNCF01126148.1:1121032-1188826 GCA_002313205.1 Laupala kohalensis | reverse complement strand
TTTCTAATTTTACAGCCAGTAAAAAGTAGAACGCCATTAAAATATTATGCATAAGTAACATAAATATTACAATGAAAAAACATATTTCGTATAATATCCCATATTTGTTGAACACTTTCTGAAAATATGAAATTCTCTGTTCAATTGACGGCAAAATGTTACGTTAATTGGAGAAGATTTCTAGATTTAAAATAACAAGTCCTTAGAATATGACACTGAACCAGGAATACGGCGAACTACAAGTTGCAATANGATTTCTAGATTTAAAATAACAAGTCCTTAGAATATGACACTGAATCAGGAATACGGCGAACTACAAGTTACAATAACTTAACATATAAAACTAAATACGACCTTGTTAACTGCCTCGCTCGATTTAAATTTACTGTAAATATTATACTGAATGTCTGACTAATACGTTTATCTTCACAAATGTAACATCCATGTTGCTTCGTAAAAAGTTATATACCCGCAAAGAATGTTTCTATATGACAATGTTCGTTCCCTGCTCTGGAAATCAATAAATAATACTGAATATCTATACTAACATTATAAATGAGGAGTGAGATAAGTAAGTAGAATATATAAAGTATTTAAATTGTAAAAAAATTCGTCAACGAGGTTTTCATATTATTGATCTCTGATTATTTTTTTAGGTTGCACGATTACTACCAAATTGTTATATCGTGGATAGATATGTCACTAGAAGATGTCATTTATTTGTTCCTTAAGTAGTTTTATATTATTTATAACTCGAGAATTAAACTTTTGTGTTATTAGTTCATATTTGAGACAAACGTTTTCTATATTTATTTAATTCCTTTTCACATATATGAAAAACGTAAGAGAATCGCAAATTATGTGAAATTACTTTCGACAATACACATCATTTGTAGGCAATGAGATTTGATTTCTTTACTTCACTGTATAAATATAAGAAATTATAGGAATATTTATAAGTAATTTGTGATTCGAAATATACCTATTCCATACAATATCTTGCAATTATATTCAAATTCTGTTAAAAACTATATTTTATCACAGTATTACGCAAACATTTTTTATAGAAAGTCTAATAACTTTTACATTACCTATGAAGACCTCTCTAGACAACAAATCTCGAGTTGTCGTTTAAATATAGAGAATGGTAAAGTTTATTGAAGTCAATAATATACAGAATATTTTTGTTATAGAAGTCCAAAATGTGTATAATAAGAAAATACGTAATATTTCTTTAATAGCGGTGTTATTAAACATTTTATCTCGTTACGATTTACCCGCCGCACGATGTCTTCCAAATATGAGCTCCGTTTCAAACAGACCTACGATTGGTCGAACGAAAATTACCCTGCCGAAGGAGAAGCATGAAGAGAGGTCCGTTGCAAACCTAACAGATCCAAAACTGTTCAGAGCGTGGAACTTAGAAAAATAAATGGGTCCTTTTATGTTATCAGTAGTGTACATACTAAAATAAACTAAACACACGTACGAAACGAAACTATGAATCGATACAAATTCAATGAATACTCCGCATCATTATTTTATTGAATATTGATAATTTATTCTTTAAATGGTAATGCTAAAGGCCAACTGCATTCAAGGAGCAATTATCGGCCACCTGCATGCAAAAGATATAATGAGTAAAACAAGTACTAACATAATGAAAAGCATAAAAGAGAGATAATAAAGTGATATAATTACAAAAGTGTAACTGCAATAATTCACAAAAGTGTTGAAACATGAACTAAAATTTTGTATCGTACTAAAAATAGAGACTTAAAAGTGACGTAAATAAAGAAAAATATACTTTTTACACTTCAGATGAGTTTTCAAGATGTTGATATACGTGTTCCTAAAATCAATTCATCTAAAACTAGAGTTTTCAAACCGCGCTACGCGAAATGACATAATAATTACCAATAATTTAAACATTTGTTTCTCATCTTCACATTATTTGAATGCATCTTAATTCGACTGCAGTGCAAAAAATATCAATTATATATCTAAATTCTTATATGCGAAGAAAATACATTCTATGGAGTTCATTCATATTTTTATGTTCAGGCATATATTCTAATTCACATAATTCTGGAGACAATGCAATTGGTCAGAACTCAGGGAAAAACACAGGAAATAGCAGTGCCATTGATGTGGTTAGTTTCTGAGAAGCGTTGTAGGTAGCTGCAGTAACTATCGAAGTCCTTAAAACGGGGAAGAATAGCTCACAGCAAGATGAAGAACGGAAAATTTTGCTGTTCTGCGTACCAGCTAATACCATCTCTGCGTACCAGAGATACTCAATAAACACATTTCTAGTAATGTCAAATCTGAAATCAAACTACAAGTTCTAGACAAATTATAATTTTCTTGTCAAGTCTCTAATTTGTGATTAAACGAATAGCTATCAAATCTCATCAATTTGAACTTTAAAGAATGACGTAATCATTAGTTTATTCTAAATATCTATATTAGTGTTGACGTGAAAGTTACAGTAATTACATAATATAAAATCAATTAAATATAATATTTGAGCGGTTAATATTATTAATTCTTCCGCATGATATTTCTGCGTCTTTTGAAAAACAAATAAACCTTCTATGGTGCCAACATATTGAATTTAGTAATATTTGAAAACACCCTTCTTTGATACTAAAATATTTTAATTTGTTTAAAATATTTTAATTTTATTTTCCTTGTTGAAATTTATTATTTGTTTTTAAATTTAATGTTACTTTGCTCATTTTAGCGTATATGATTAATTAGTGAACACTAAATAAGGAAAGTTATGTCCTTCCCAGGCTCGACTCATATATGCATTACAACTCAGAATTTTTCTCCTGCAACCTTGTGTACACGGAATTTAAAACAAAGAAATCTGAACGTACATATTCTTGTTTGCTACATGCTCGTTTTAGATATTCATGGAATGGACAGTTTTCATAAAATATGTTCACTCAAACATAGACATCGAAATTGTTTGTGATGGAAGTTGATTATTTGACAGTCACACAACTATTTGCTCTAAAAATTATTTGGTTCATAAAATTTCCTAAATTCATAGTTTCCTACATTTAAATGTCAAAATATAAAGATAACTTATGCCAGGTTTATTCTCGTATTTGATGACTAAATACTTGAAAAACATTTCCGCCGACTTGAATGTGAAAGAGGAAATGAGATTAAGGCAACAAGATGGGGAGAATATTTGCTCAGTTCAGTTTGAGGAAAATGTACAACGTCACGCAAACAAACCGTTGTACTGCGTAGGTCTTAACTTCGCAAAGTGACACGCGTTTCAAGTAGATTTAGAAAACGAAAAACGTGTTTTTCGTTCGTAGCTGTTTGCTTTTGTACTGACCTGAAGAGAATATTAATTAAAACCAGATTTGTCTTTTATATTAAGGTAACTCATGTTTATGGTTTTATTTATTATTTATGACCACTCGACAATTATCTTCGGTATTTTCATTAATATTTTTATATTTCGTACTGAACTTTCATTCTTGAAACTGACTGCATAATGGATGCAAATAATCAATGTATGTGTAAGATAAATGTTTGAAATCCTTTTTTATTCATCATTCGAACTAACGACACTGCATCTGTTGAACATCACTAAAATGAGAAGGTTGTGATGAGAAATGAGTGTACTATGGTCATGATAGAGGTATAACGGAGTATTTGAATCAATGGCATTATTTATGTTTTCAACTATATAAAAATATAAATATAGAACCTGACTTTCATATACAGTCAGTGCTATGGAAGATGAAAATAAAACATTAACCAAAAAATTTAAACTCATTTAGCAATTAGAAAGTTGTTAGGTAATCTGCTTTAAGAATCAATTTAAAGCATTTTCACATAAAGAATCTCGTATTTTGTGGAGAATAGGTCTAACATCGTTTTCCATATTAAACTCTGTCTAAATGTACAGTTTTTTAAGGGTTGAAGTATGCAATAATAATAATAATAATAATACAATTACGAGAGTGTACAAACATATCGCAATATTTTATTTAATGACCATGTAGAAATTTTTAAAACATTTGCTTAACTAGCGTTCTTTACCAGATTTTACGAAATATTTAATTCTTATTTCTCATTCAGTTAATATTTTTTTCATAATATCGCTTGTTTCATCGAATGTTTTTTTTTTTTTTTCAAATTTACTTGATTGTTTCATAATTAACACACATATTCATACTTACATTCAATGAACCATATGTGCCAAATGTACTTCGTAATACTAATTAATTTATCTTTTATGTCGGTATTTGTTCCTTGCACATTTTCCGAAACAATTTGTGACTGATGCTCGTACAATCGTAAACCCTCCGATCAATTTTACGTAATTTAAGATTGGTGAGTATTTCAAAAAGCAGGTTCTCCCTTTAATGGCTCAAAATTACGTTTTTCTAGGAAAACTTCTAGTTAAATTGTTTTGTTTCCAATTTCTTCTTTTACTTATTCATTGTTCCTTTTTTTCTCCCCTATACAACACAACTTATATTTCTTATCAAGTACACTATTGGATTCTTCAAGATTGGACTTACACCATATGTAGTAACTACACTTATATATTTTGATAACAAACTAATAAACGTCTTGTTCTTTAACGAAATCATACTGCGCTATTTTTAGTTCATAAATATTCTTCTTTCTTTCGGGATCCAATATCCATTTTAGTAGAAAAATGTACTATAAATTTCTACAGTAGAGAGAAGTCAGTCTATAATTTTTAGATTAACCTTTACAAAAAATTACTCCCAGAATTTCCGATACGCGCTATTCGCGAGTAACTGTTTCTGAGATAAGTGTTTTCGTGCAAAATCACAGGTGAACATTTTTCTGCTGTTAAGTGGTATGTTGTTTCCATAACAAAGTGCAAGCACGAATGTTTAACATTTACTTATTGAACAAGTAGCTCTAACGCTGCTATTACAATTCGCTTGTCGTACTAAAAATTTGTTTCTCTGTATTCAATATGCTTTTGAAAACGCCACTGAATTCTCTTTGTTTCTCGGCGCCTGGCACTGACTTAAACAAACAAAACCTACGCGACTTTTTCGTCATAGAATTCGAGTGAACAAAACTGGGAGTCAAACATGTTATTTTAGTTCTGTTGGTAGTGGTAATGATAAACCTTGATAATGTTGAAACCACGATGAAAACTAGAAATTAAAATACTTACACAATAATAATAATAATAAATTTATTGTCAAAAAACAGTACAAACTGCGTATGACCACGTGGAGGAAGAAAAAAAACTAATTTACTCTCCGGAAACAAGCAAGGGACCATCCCATCAATTCCGATCAAGGGCCCTAAGGCAGAGGCGGATTACTTGAAACATTATCTGTTCTAAGATGCATATTAGATCTTCTTCCTAACCCATTTTTATAGCCATGTTTTAGGGTCGGCTTGATACGGATGAAACAGTAAGTAGACTAGTTAGAAATTTTACGACGACAACCATGAGTTTAAAGGAATGTTCTCCATATGAGCTTGTAGTACGTTGAATTAAAGCATATATAATCATCGATGTCTTTACTCCAATTTTTGACAAAACGACTCGTATACTTAATACAAATACTGCATTCTTATTACATTCGTAAATTAGTTATTCGTATTACAATAACAATCTTTGTATCCTTGTTTGTATCAATAAACATTTTCCCAATTCTTAGAAATTAACGATAAAATATTCCAGTATCCATTGAACAACTTTCCATTACCCTGGAGTTTTCATGTTAAATAGAATGAATGTTCGTTACTGAAAATGGCAATATGCATTTTTCCGATGTGCGATACAATGCGAATCATTGAGCTGTGGTTTATCAAAGGTAAATGCAAAACAAAGGGCTTGGTAGCAATGCAAAAAGGACCACTTGTCATCAATTGAACTGTACATTCATGTCATTGATCCGGTCTCACCCCGTTTTAATGGGAGAAAGAATTGAACTGTACATAATCTCTCTACTATTTGTGTTAAAATTCATTTGTAAATTAATTCATTTTCAGTAGAATTTGTCCTTGAGGGAAATTTATACACTATGTTGATTTGAAATCTTCCGTACATTTTCCACACGGGACTACGTGAAGCATGAAACCGCAGTAAACCTGGAGTTCGTTTTTGGAATCGTCTAGAGACAGTGACCACCCTCTTGTTCTGATGGCCATGTCTGAAAAATTAATGAGGCTGAAAATAAAACTTGATTTGTGCAAGAAACCCAAACATTCTTTTTTAAATAGAGTGTTCAACATCCTCTTGGCATTACTAGACTTTTGCACTGTTGTTCTGTAATGAAAATTACACAATACTCTAGTATAATAAGCATTGTCTTGTCTTTGTTGTAAAATGGGAAACTAAAAAGATAATGAATGAGTATTTGATCTGTAATAATAAACAATAAAATTTCAACAAAATGTCAGTTTTTGAGTCACACAAATAAAAACAAATGATCTTGAATGTCATAACAATGTTTATTATATGTAGAAACATTAAGAGATATATAAGGAAAAATGAAAATTCAACTGATACTATATTCAATATACTATGTTAATTAATAAACTACTACCTTTTTTAGGAAATAAAATCTTATAGAAAATACACAATGTACTACGCTAAACAAAATTCACTATTAAAACGTTCCAAAATAAACACCATGAGCATCGTGAAATGAATTAATTCAGGAGAAATAATTTGACCCACAAATTTAAATCAAGAATATGAATAGAAAAAGGTAAACATATTTTATGGTGCACGTAATTTATTAATTCTCGTTACAACTGGATTGAGATGAACAATATCCTGTAGAAATGGGAAAAACGAGTACCCATTTTAATTGTGGCTGTGGCACATCTGCGGTTGTGTGGACTTGGTGAAAATGTTTTAGGTCACGTAATTACCTTTATGTTTCGCATTTAAAAAGACGTAATTGGAAATGGGAAACTACCCGCTTTCAGTGCAATGCTCAACCTAACACCTCGAACATTCAATCTAAACGCAAGGGGTGTACAGAATACCCGCTTCATACCTGAATGCTACAAACTTCATGTGTTCTTGTGTGTTTGTTTATCCTGGCCCTTGTTCCTCCGGTTTTCCTTCGGGAATAGACAGATTTTATTCATGGGTTCTTCAAGCTCTGATCTAGGGGTGGCAGTCTCATTAACACTACTATTATTAATATCGAATTTTGAATTATTTTAATTATTTATTATTTATTGGCAATATTAGTAATAATTTAAATATTTGATAATACTGTAGTATGTATTTGTAAAATAACTTTCTTGGATGCTATTTTTTCATTTTTTTGATATTCTGTAGAAATTTTATCCAGTAACTGACAACATAATTATTGAATGAAACGACGTTATTTTATCAGACTCAATTTATTATCAATTAAAGATTTTATTAATAATTAATGATAATTGATAATGAAGAGATTGACAATTTTTGTCCTTACCATAGTGAGTAGAGGGTGGATACCGTGACTTTGCTTTGAATTGCAGAAATGGCCATAGTGCTCTTGATCGTAATGATGGGATGTGGAATCATATGCAGTTTGTACCAGCTTTTTTGACAGTACAATTTATAGTTTTACTACACATGCATCATTTGAGGTTAACAAAGTTCAATGAATAGAAACCGCCAATATTAAATATTCAATTCAATTTTAATATTGAAAACGTGTTGACTGACACCAAAACAAGACAAATCATTTTCATACGATTTTCAAAAAAAATCAGCACATTTTGCTAGTCCCAATTGATCTCTATATAAAGTAAACACAACAACATTAAAATTAGTAAATATTTCGCTTTTGAAATGCTGAAATGGATAGCTGGTTTCAAAATTCGACAAATAGATGAAGACAAATCTATATTTCCAACATTGTTTCAAACAAGAACTATCATACAAAGGTAATAAAACAGAACTTTGACACTTGACTGGGAAAACACTTGCCTATAGCATGCCTAGCTTGCATAGAAAAATTGTGTTTATTATTTTTTGTAGAATTATTCAATTTTTGGTGTTGATGAAAACAATTGTCAATATGTTCCGTTTTCATAACAGATGTTTAAATTTAATAAAACATGGGACTTCATATTAATGTAATTAAATTATCTCGTATTCCATTTTTTAAGAGCAATCACAAATAGTGTACAAACGAACTTGACTCCTTGAGGCAATTTTCAATTAGACGTTTTGACAAATTTAATTCAACTTTCGTTTTTAATTCAATTATTAAGGTCAAAGTTGCTGTGTTTTTACTATCCTTAAGTCTTATTCCAGCTATTCAAAAATAAAATTGAACAAGGATTCACTATAAGAAAAGTTTATAAACCATTCGAAGCTCAATATAAGCTTATACAATTGGTGAAGGTTTCTCCATAACGTTCCGTAATTTTCAACTGATTTTTTATTTATACGAAGGTGATCATAAAATATCGGGACTTTTCGGAAGTACGTTTCGTGTCAACTGCAATACATACGATCGCAATACATACATATTGAATATTTTTAACACTACGAAAGACCATGAAAATTTGCCAGTGATAACCTTTCATAAAAATTATTAAAGTATATATAACCAAAGCATTTTTTTTCTATTTCGTAGTATTGCTTGTAAAGCACCACTGTGCATCATTAAACGTAGGATGGTTGTTGATCATTATGAATACACCATTTACTCCACAATAAGGGGTATTTTTCCAAGTGCAATTCCTTGTGTGTACTGAAACTCTTTAAAATAGAGATATATTTTAAATTCATAGAGTACTTTTTTCAGAAATCATTTTCTTCCATTTTTAATCCCCTTCCATCATTATAATGCTTATTTCTCGCACATGAAAAAGAAATTCAAGTCAGAGAGAAAAAAACATTCATCCAATTTTAACTCATGTGTGTAGAACTTCTCATATAGTAAAATACTTTACGAATTTAAAATATTTTTTGTGATTATTTATAGCAATACTTCGCTTGTATTGAGCACGAAGTAAATGAGGAATACAATATCATAAATAATATAAAATAATGAATTTCAATTCTTCAGTTATTTTCAAACTTTGGAGTGAATATTATTTCATACTTAAAGCGTATGTTGAAACGTTCTATACAACTCGATAGTGAATCAGTGACGTTTCTCAAACAAAGAAATCAAAATATTTACGTTCCCCGTTTTGTACACGATACTAGAGAGAAATACTACCCGGTAAATCTAAGCGACTATTATATTCAAGAATAAAGGTATATAAATCTGCTCAGAACCCTTGCGTATTGCGACCTGAGAGACAACAGTGCATCCGGTCCCCTGGTGGCAACTTGTGTGTCAACCGGACACAGTACGCGCCCTTGTTCAACAAAAGGGCGCGGGTAGACAATGAAATCCATCGGGATACTAGAGTGGGCAGAACTGCAAATCCGTTCAGATTCGCGCCCTTTGTTTATGTAAATTCCCATGTCCTGAAATGCACGAATCCGGCTGGAGCAGTAAGTTTATTATCGAGTTGCTGATTATGAGAATGGTGTGTTTTGACTTTATCTCTCAAAATACAGATTGGTTGTACAGAGGTTATACTAAAGGACTGATACTACTCAAAGTTGTGATATTCATTGAACGCGTTTAAAATAAACACGGTGATAAAAATGGTTACCAAAGAAATATAGTCATTGGTCATTGTTAAGCTTACTCTTCAAGACTCGTTTCAACTGAAACATTCTGGTTCTAAAATTACTTCCGCGTTACTGATTTCATCGCAATGAATTGGGAGATTAAACTCGATAACAGTCTCGTTTTGCGACCGTATGAGATTCTCATTTTCTTTCTATGTAAATTAGGGTAAATAATTAAATATTTGTAAACGCATTTTAAACAATACAACTAATATACAGCCTGAGACAGCGAATATTCCAAATTGTTACCCTAACATTTGCCCGCCTGAAGAAGACTCCTATGTGAGGATCAAAACTTACTGGCGTAACTTATAAGGTTCGAGGCGCGCCTGGAGACACTTATATTCAAGTCTTAAACACACATGCTAGCATGTTGTTTTAGATTACGCAAAGAAAGTTCAAATAACAATTTTTAAGTGTTTCAGTCACAACTTCTGCTATTATTTATTTAAGAGTTATAAAAGAATTGTTGAGATTTTTTAGGCTCAAAAGCCCCTTTTCATAGTATTTTTGGAGTCTAATTTTGAGGCCCCCTTCAGGATGAGGTCGCTCACACCCCCGCCCCGTCTAGGTATGATACTGCCGAAACGTTACATAACAAACAGATCAAGATAAGCTCGGGAAATCTAGAGAGTATTCCAAAGTATTTCACTGGCTGTGTGTGTACTAGTGACTGCAACCAAATATATAAAACATAAGCTAGTTCTGAGAAAATTATATGTAATATGTATATTAAGATAATCTAATATGTGAAAGACCCACGAAGTAACGAGAAACTTATAAACTGGTCGAACTGCCCCCATGTCTTTGGGTGAGAGGAGAAGTGGGGGTACGTTTCTAAAACATTTTCTGGCTATCCGCATAAAAATGACAGACATCTTGGTGCCAACGTTTATAGAAAGCGGTCCAGGAGAAAATTAGATGACGGAATTAAGTTACTTTTATCCTGTATTGACCGATATGAGGCAGAAATGACGCAAATGTCTTTGGTTTGGCTAGTAGCAGTCGGCTCATGTGCGCAGATGGAGCATCGAGACTAGAGGATGATACAATCTCTTATCGGTGATTCTCATTCTTTCACAGGAGAACGACCGGCCGCAATGCAGACCGGTTCTGCAGGTCTCTCCAACAGTTCCCTCAACGTGGTGATGCTCATCTTCCTGTGCCTGCTGTACTCCGCTCTCCTCGAGAGTGCCCAGCTCCTACATCCACCAGCGGCGCCATCTTCAACTTCGCGCCAGCGCACGCGCGCGAGATAATGGCGCGGTTCGCCACCCGCTGCGCCACTATCGCCGAAGACGCTTCGCCCGCTCCCCGCCAGACAGCGCGCATCGCGGCGCCGCCGCTCTTCTCCTGTCTTCGCATCAATGGCGATCTTCTCTTTCACTTCTTACAGTTTGCGGACGTCAATCCGTCCGTGAATTTGAATCGAGTGTGAATTTTAACGGTAGAAACTAAGCCGGAACAAATAAGACGAATCCTAGGACGTTTTCATCGTACTGAAATGTCAAAAAGAATATTCTAATTGAAGAATTTATAGATAAGAACTGTACATATTTAACCTGTATGTTGAGCTGCAAAAAAGGCATTTCCTGACCTGAATAGTTCATCCCTTTACAAGAATGGATGGGAGATGAGAAAGAGGAAATGAATGGTACAACGTGTTGGATAAGAAAATTTATTCTTAGGGTTTGGTAAAAATAAGAGGATACCAGGGTCTCTATGTTGTATTTGTATATTTTTGTATTCTTCTTGAAAACAGATGTTTAATTGTTTCTCTGTAAACATGTAGATTGTGTCTTCGATGTAATAACCGCTCGTAAAATGAAATTTATTTGGGAAGAGTACAATAAGTGAAGGTATTTTTTGCAAAGGAACCCTGTGATAGAATGATGGGATGCTGCTGGTCAGTGATGGAAAGTCAAAATTTTAACTGTGTCTCGATCTGTTTTTGGATATGTGCTGCAAAGTTTGAGGTCCTGTAGAAGTCAACTGATTTGCTACAAGTTTCTCTAAGATGTCGAATGTCTCTCACCGGGGAACATTTGTCCCCAGGTAACAGGTTTTATGCTATCCCAGATTTAATAGTTTTGTGAATAATTTGTTTGAATAAGAGGACAGTCATTTAATTGTACATAAAACAATAAAATATTAATGATCGTAAGTACCACAGATTTCTTGCGAGTGATCTGTTTTACAGTGAGTGAAAACAATTTATTTGACAATGAATGTGTTCATGAAGAGAAATATTGACATATTGAGGAGCTGACCCTTTGTATGATGGACATTTATTATTTCCTGAAAATACTTGTTCAACGGAAATCTTTATATACACATACACTTCGAGTTATAAAAAATGAAAATTAGCTTCCCTCGTGTCGCAAGAATTCCAAGCATTTGTAACTTCTCTTTGCATCCCAGTCCCCAATTTACAAGACCTTTAGATATGTTTACGAGAAGAAAAACGCAGAAAAGATGACCCCTTTGTTGAAAAAAAGTGTCTTTTCTTGTTGATATCATTAAAGGAATGATGAGATAATGCGTAAGTATTGATTTCAATACTAAAAACTGCATCATAAAACAGAAACATTATGACACTAAAAATTTGAGATATATTCTGTCTCGTGAGAAGAATAACCTCACGGAATAAAAGATTCCTTTATTTCAGTGACAGTTTAAAAACCAATACATTCTTCTTCTTTTTTTTTTTTTTTTCAATTATGTTTGCCTAACTCAATTCTAGTGCAACTATATTCTACATGTATATGTTACGGTGAGTGGTGCGTAATTCAAGATGTTTGCTTTACTCTAATTACTCGTGGAATAAACAACGATATTTTTTTAGTGATAGAAAAGGAGTAATACTATTTTCGTCTCCATTTTGTCAAAGTGAGGTTTATACTTCTCATAAAGCCATGAGCTAAATATTTACACGCAACCTTAAAAAAGACAAGTGCAATTTTTGCATTGAAAACTTGATATTTTATTTTATTTGAATTGCTTCAATGAATTATTGTTGATAGTTTGAAAAGTTATCTTAATGTATAAATTATTGTTTTAATGAAATGATGATAGCTTTCTAATCTTCACTCCATTAAAAATGAATTGTACTTTTTTCCTTTGTCTGGTTGAGGGTGAAAATTTGTATTATTGCTCTATTTACAACAGGAATTTCAATTTAATTATGTTTTTATTTAAAGTAACTGAGATTTAGAGCTGTAAGATGTTTTATTTCACGTGTTAAATGTCAAGAAATGAGATATAACGCCCTAAGATAAACATTGTTAATCAGAGAGTTCTAGCATACCTACGTTTGTTCAACTTAATGGACGAACCCAAATTTGTTAAGTACTTTCTACCATGAAAATGGAGTGTCTGGTCAACAAACTGAACCTAAAACTGTACGCATTTAAATAATACAATTAAATATGCTAGAAAAACTTCTTCAAGTCTTCAGGAGATGAAACTAGTGATTTACAAATTCGTGTTTTAATTTTGTTGTACATATTTCCCATTTAACAGTAAATAACGAACACATGCTGAAGCACAATAAGACAGCACTTTTGTAAAACCACGGAAGAAGTGATAGATATCTACCAGAAAATTTTCAGATCTTTCGTCGGCTTTCGTATTACGTTAAAAAAGAAAAATCCATGAGAATATTGGTGTTCTAGATGTTACTTCTGTTCAGTGTACTGAAAATCCGACACGAAGAAAGTGGCGAACTAAAAAGACAGAATTTGTGGACTAAAGAATCACACAAATTTATTGGAGATAAGATACATGTATTTTATCAATCAAAAAATGTGAATTTATAATTAAAGAACTTGTTTAAAAAATATATCTTGTTGAAAATTCTTGTTGTGTCAGTTGTGTTATATTACCTGTGACCATCTGCTGAGTGACTGTGTGAAGTTTCAGAGGTTGAAGTCATCTGCGATTGGAGTGAGAATTGCAACAAAGCCATTTAGAAGAGGTAATGCCACGTTTTTTTTTAATTCTTGTGCACGAGGACTAACACAGTGAAATTAACGAACACTTCTCAATAACAGACAAATTGTAAGGCCCCAAGAGCGTTCGTTTTAGAATAGTTTCATTACATATTTGTAGCATACTTGATAATGAAAAACCTATCTAAAAAAATATTTCTAACACCGAGCTAGATTTTATGAATTTAATTTAAACGTGTTATGGCACATTGATTTAACAAGAAATTTCACCATGGTTATAACAATCAGAGTCAATTACCAATTCAAATGTATTTGATGGATTTTTTTTTCATTATCTTTCTCACTTCACAAAATTGTATTCAATTAAATAGAGAATCAAAGTCAATTTCCAACTTTTGTATTGTTCTGTAGATTGTCTTTAAATATTTTTATGATAATTTAAATTTACTAATACCTCAAACAAAGATGTCCATTTCTAATGACTAACCTAACCCCATTGTTGTTCTACACTTATCCTCCTTGCTGCTGTAAAACAAACCTCTACAGAATTCGGAAATATTAGCGAATTTTCATCGAAAAAAAGAACATTTGTAAATGAGTACGTAAATCTATTACTCGGAAACTGTTAGGGCTACTCCCAAATTTAACTTCTCACTTTCTTATTTTTTATATTTCGACATAAAAATTGTTCGTCCAATCTCGTCAATGTCTGATATTTTATAAGGATTATTCCGTGGACTTTTTAGCATAATATCGTCCTTAAGAAGTTACGTTTACATTTTAATTTATATAGTCATCAAATCTCATCTCGGCATCACAAATCTTACGTATTCCAATTCCTTCTGAGTCTCAATTTTATCCGATATTTTTATGGTATTTCATTGTCAACTTTCGACAATGAGAGATAATTAATTTCCATAAATGTTAACTGTTACGAATTATGTAATAAATTCGTCATTATCTAAATGAACGGTTTTGCTTTAAATGCACGAGATAACGAATCGACAGCTGTTTTCTAAATTTTCTCCGTACAATTTCCTTGAATGATTCTGTTTCAATTGTATCTATCTAGTCTCACTTGATTTGATTAACGACAGCAAATGTTTTACAATCCTTAGCACACACAATGTTATAAATCAAGATAAGTATTTGACTACCACTTTTCTTGCTGTCATTATAAACGGGACATTGCAACTTATTATGTTTGGGATTTAGGACTTACTATATTTTCCAATAAATGTTTGGATAAATATATCTGGATAAATGTTCATTCTGTTACATACTTGTTTAATTTGTTAACTTTATGCAGGATGGTAATTATCATCTTCATTTCACCTTTTCTGCGTTCTTCACCAGGCGTCATCCATCTCATTTTGTTCTTAGTTCTCCTCTCACTAATTTCCATCACCGTTATTTTCTTCCTCACATACTATTGTTGTTTGCCATCATTCATCTTTTACTCTAATCCTTTATTTGACCTATTAAACATTGTATCACTTTCTCGCCTTATTTCCATCTTATTTGCATTTTCGTTCACTTTGCTTCAAGGAATTTTCCCACATCTTTCACATTGGACTTTCTGAAACTTATTTGCATGTTAAATTTAAGTAATTTTCCAATTTTTTAAACGAATTTCAAAGTGATTCTAGTTTCCATCCAGAATTTAATTTTCTAAACATTCGGCAAAGTACAAGTTGTCCTAAATATTTTTTTTCAATGGTATAACATTCACGCATTTTAAAAAATGTCATAAATAAAAATTGTTACGAATAGACGCATCTGAAACATGATTATGAGGGAAAGAAATTTGTCTAAAAGATGACAGTTACTGTTCATTACTAATAAATACAAAATATAACAAATATAAATCGTTCATAATATATTCCTTTCGTTATAGCAATCATAATCAAAGTGTATCCACTCAGTATATGTTGTAAAGAATGTGATACTGATGAAATATTTCTAAACATTTTTTAACACCAATATATTGGTTGAAAATAGGAAATTTATTCTTTGGAAAAATAAATGTACGTACGTAAAGTTGAACATCCTCCAGAAGGTAACGACTCATAGCTGATATCACATTGCCTACATATTTTATTAATTTAGTATATACCTTTCAATTATATTGTTCCACACTGGCGAAATGGAATAGCGTACAAAACGTTATCAGTTTACGCTCAAGATTTACGAATTACATTCACGAGTCTCCGGTTTACAAGTTTCGTGATAATGTTCTGTGTTAGGTATATGTTGTGACTTTGATAACTGAAATAAAGGTGGAGTATTAAACATAAATTCAAGAGTTAAGTGAACAGTTACATATTCATATTTGTAACGTGACTGCACTTCAAGGTTGCACCGGATTAAACTTAATATATAAGGTTGTTCCAGCAGCAAATATCGAACAGTTCGGAATTCTCTCGGGATTTCCTCAGTACGCATGCGCAGAATTCAGGACGGTTCCGAACCGTTCGGGATTGTTTGCTGCTGGAACGCCTTTTACGCGCCATAGTTTAGAGTTCGTCTGTTAGATGTCGCATGAACCTGACAGCAGGTCCATCTCGCGAGGAAAAAAAACGATACAGCTGTCCCCTCGACAGGCCGCGTTGAACAAAGGGCAACGGCGCTTTTTTTTCAAGTTCTCCAAATAAACACAACACAAAAATTATTTTAAATTTGAATCATGTATGTTTAAGTGTATTTACAAGAGTCCTTGAGCAATAATATTTATGTCTTATTAATATGTGTGGTGGAAAAATTATTTCTGTTCTTTTTAAAACCTATTTTTAATATTTAGTATTTTAATAAAATGTTTGTAATGATGTGGTAATTCCCAACATAATTTTCTATTTTGATGTGAGCAACAGCCAACAGTGCGCCCAGTCGACGGTTAACCCTCAATCGGTTTAGTGGAATGAAATGAAGTTGGAAGGTAGTGTTGGGTCAGATCCGACCCGACCTCTGTATCATGAGGTTTCCGGTCAAAATAGGTTAACAATGTCATTTTACATCAACATTTATTAATGATATTAATGCACATTAAAAATACTCGCTTGAAGAAAATGACAACATTTTCAGGTTTTGATGGGAGAATGTGAATAAATAGCAGTTACAAAATGACACACTTCTAGTAAAATTAGTACAGATAAAATCACAATGTACCATGATTAATAAGCTAATTGTTAATTTTTATCTTATTTTTAAATACGATTTTGTATAGGGTCGATGGAAAATTTTGCGATTAACTGATCTTGAGCTTGCAAAGTTTAAAAAAAAATTCAAGAATTTTTTAATCCAAGATAAATGATAAATCTAATACATTTTATAAACAACTATTCCAGAAACGTCGTGTAAAAATTTCAGTGTCCCAGACTTCACAGTTTTGCTAATATAAAATTTTCAAAGCTGGCCCATCCCTTGAGAACGCTATGAGTGTTTTTTACCTTCCCAACACATTCAAAATACTCAGACACAAGCACATACTTTTTTATATTTACTTACTTTAATATCATGTATATTTTCGTATTTTAAATAAAAATTACATTCTTCCATTCGTTCTTTAATCTACCAGTATCCAAATAAAAATGAAAAGGTGATAAGGAAAGTAAAATATAACAGATGACGAACAACGAAAAGTATTAAATCACAAATAGAAATTAATCAAAGAAATGAGTCGTGAAATGAAGTGAATCTAATGAAAGTAGAAATGAAATATAGCCCCATCCTGGCCCGGGTTTTTCTCCGTTTTTCCTTCGGGTAGAGGCGGATTTCTTATATAGGTTCTCTAGACTTTGTTTAGGGGCGTGTTTATTGTAACAATACATCGTGAATTTAGTATTATTTCAATTCTTATGATTTTTAAATACTATACTCAGAATAATCGATAGTTCGATAATAATTTGTACATGTAAATTTTTTGCGTTAAATTACAAACATTTTGACATTATATTAGTATTATAACTCGTAGCTAACATTTCATCTTATCTAGGAATTTTTGCTTAAATTTTTGAATCCACCTCTGCCTTAGGGCCCTTGATCGGAATTGATGAAATGGTCCCTTGCTTGCTTCCGGAGAGTAAATTAGTTTATTGTCCTCCACGTGGTCATACGCAGTTTGTGGTGTTTTTTGACAATAAATTTATTATTAGATTTATTAAATATACAGAATTAAATAAATGCAAATGAAATATACAGAAAATGTATTAAAAACACAGCTAGGTCTTCATAACCTACGAGATTTCAGGCACTGATCGGACAGTCACTGATAAACAGGAAAACACAGGGTCAAAATGTAACAAGAGGTTCAAAATGGTTCGAAAGCCGAAAGAATAATTCAATTAAAAACGCAAGGTCGAACAAAACAGGTAGCACAGTAAGAGAAGTTAACACGGTATCGCCACACAATCAAGTGATACATCTTTTCCACTGATTTCCCCCACCACCTATGAACCACGCGGGTGATATTATTTTCATGGGCCAGGCAACGAGGAATCTTTCCAATGATAAAACTCAAAAAAAATAATTAAGAAGATGGGAAGTAGTTGCGTCGTGTAATACACGAAAATATAGAAACCCCACGTTTTTTGAAGATTTGTAAAGGTGGTCATTTTTTTTTCAATAAGCCCTCAAAGTGCGAAATTGACCTCCTCTACAATCTTTCAAAAAGTACGTAGGAGTTCTTACAATTTCGTACTTTACACGATACCTGCCTACCATCCTAAATTTTTTCGGACATTTTCCACCCATTGCCTGAACTAGCATTAATCCCATTGATCCTTACTCAGATTCATTGTTCTGAGCATTGAACTAAATTAAAGACGGCTGAAAATGTTTCTTGAAATTGCACTCTGATTAACAGATTTATTTTTCCCTCTAATAGTACTGTACTCTTAGTACTGTAAAATGTACTGTAAAACGTTCATGTCTGTGAAATATTCCAAAACATGTTACTGTCATTTCTAGAATACTACACCTGAAATAGCACTGATTATTTTTAAACCCTGAGAAGAAGATTTTCACAAATAATTGCAATGAATAGTATTACTTGTCTTTATTAATTAATATTCTTTAGATAACCATGCAAATGTGTGACTATAATACGAAACATTTATGTTTCAAATTTGTAAATTAACCAAATATCTCTTATAATAGCGTAGCCAAGTCTGCTTACTAGTTATTAAATGGAACTTTAGTCAGTCACTCATGTTAATAGTATTCCATATAAACATTTGTTAAAAATTAAGGATGTAATAACTGATTTGATTAATTTAATCACTACTGTTTTCATTTTTTAAATTCTATCTTTACGGTTCGCCGCAATTTAAAAAAAAAAGAAAACAGGATTGATTCAGGTCTGTTATGTTATTTAGAAACTACATTTAAATTAATCAAACCAGTTAATATATCCTTAATTTTTAACAAATGTTTATATGAAATACTATTAACAGAGTGACTAACCAAAGTAAAGTTTTCTGTTTTAAAGACTGTTTTCAACATTTGATGAAACAGAATAACTCAAACAGACTTAATTTATCCCAATTCTATGATTTATTATATTTTTGGCAGATATTTTACCTCCTTAAACAATGTGTTTCTCATTTAATTACAATTTTTTTCGCAGAATAAACTACTTCATTTAATGGCAGTTAGTAAATGATGTTTTACTTTATCAGGTTTTTAGTTGTTGCCCATCAAAATATAAATATAAAATACTAATATATGTTCTCTATAATGTTTAATGAAAAGAACTTTACGAGAAAAAAAGTAAAATACCGGCAGCAGATGTCTAAAACGAAATATATTAGATTCCCTACACCGCTATGCTACAATTCCGCAATACGAGTACAACTTTAGTTCACCGAGGTCAGAAAAATAACTTGTCAGATTTGGGTGAGTATAATATTAATGATCAGTTTAAGAATACTAAATCAGAGGATCAAAAGGATGAAGAATTATGACTTAAATTATGTGGCTCTTCATTTATGTGCTTTCCCTAAAAATGTCCATCGAAAATATAAAATACTAGATTTCCCAATGGATGTGTGATAAGATAAAAGTGACGAACATACCTATAGTAATTTTTTTTATTTCACATAAGATATTTCTCTTGTTTATGTTACCTGTTTTAAGTTACTAGCTGTTCATATCAGGTAGTAATATAACTTTTGGAAATTAACAATGATCACAAAAGTAATTTAGACCACATAAATGTTGGATTCTCAGTAAAAATAAATTATACTCCTTAAATATTTATTTATTTAAATCAACAATTTATTATGTACGTTTATTTCAGTTATTTAGTGACTGCATTTTAATACTGTCCTCAAAATAATCTTGTGATTTTTCTGTTACCTTTCCCGAAGGTCAGAAGAGTTTTCTTTCCTTGCATGTTCGTATAATAATGTTCATTGAAACACTGATAGGTCATTGAACCGATATAACCTACAAGGGAAATGTTCATCTTAAGGTACGTTTACACTTACATACATGTATGAGCGAATTGTTTGAGACGCATGTCAATGTGTATGAGCTAGGGTAATTTTGTTACTTTTTGACATGTCGCGCGACAGCTCCTCAGACAAATCCTGATACATTTTGTATGAGCTTGTATCCTGATACAAGTAAGCGCATACAAGTCGCAAACACGATTGTGCAACCGCGGAACCCATGGTCAGTACGCGCTTCGCCAAGTTTCTTTACGTTCTAGTAGTGCTATTGCAGGTTATATCATTGTCGTCACATGTATTTCACATAATCTATTGATTCCTGAATCTTAAGCGTTGAGTAGTGCATATTGTATTAATTGGTTACGTTTAGATTAGTTTATTTCTTTAGTAGATTAGTATATCACTTTGTGTTACTTCCGTCGCGATAAACCAACAATTCCATGATAAAAATCGCGGAGTGCAAACGCTGCCGTATACATGTGTGAGGAAGAAGTGTCTGAGCTCATAAAAATCGCAAACTTTCGAAAGCTTGCGTATACATTTATCTCATACCAGTCGCTCATACATCCACAAAAGTGTAAACGTACCTTTATGATTTTCATTCTACGTTTTCATTGCCCTTGATAAAGACACCTATATACTCGCTATGTCTGAAGGTGATTCACGATATTAATCGGATAGTTGAACTGAGTAGTGCTTAGGAACAAAATGGTATCAACTGTATGGCACTAATGAAGGAGGAAATTGTTTTGGGATGGGTAGAACTATTGAAATCTATTTCCTCCTCGTAGAAAGGTGAAAAAAGAAGCAGCAAAATTGAGGAGGATTCTACTATACATTTCTCGCTCTTACTGTGTAGTATCATCCAAAAAGACCGCCTATTTTTTAATCTCACTGCCTATTTTTTTTTCGCACATGCATACTACTCATAATCTCTCATTTATGTCGTAGGAACGATTTTCTATGAAGACTTGTTTTTTAATTTAGTATATGTAGGTATTATGAATGGTGGGAATATAATACTCGTAGACTGGGAGAGAGCTGATTTAAGTAGGTATTTATCAGGTTCTTGCAGAAAGATGGTATGATATTTTTTTAAATTATCTACTTTCATTTTTTTCTCTACTTCCGATCCCTTTGTGTTTCTTAATAAATTTAAAAAGCACAATGAAAAACAGAGCTAAACCATATGTGAATTTAAAATCATCAAATAGTGGTTATTAAATAATATCTTCAATTCAATATTTGAATGCAGCAATTCGAATTAAATATTTGAGCATTGATTCTCCTATTTACGACCATTTTATAATTCATAAAAATAAAAAATATCTTAAACGAAATATCTTGGACGAAACACTTGGACATTTTAACGTATATTGTGTTTTCCTTTTTCTACACAACAAATTGACTCTAGAATTGAACCTTTCTCGGGTGTAACATATAGTATAAAACAGAATACACATATTGTGTATCGTTCAGAAAGATCGTTGGACAAATTTTATTTACTTGATTGATCTATGTTCCAACTGTACCGCTCTTAAGGTGAGGAGGGTATATTTGTCTTCATATCCTGACAATAGGGACTTTTAGATCTTAAATGAATCTTCTCGAGGAAGAACTGGAAGACTTTGATGAACAGTTACCATCTAACTATATTTCATGCCACAACCGAGAGCATTCACATGCTACATTTTAAATATGATTTTTAGTCGACTGGTACATACTTTCAAGGGTAGCACAGAATGAAAAACAAATATATACACACACTTGACGCACAAACTTTCTTTCATTTATTTTGAAGAAAGTGATTTTAAGTTGTATTTAACTCGCAAAAATAAAAAAGACTATCGATACCGAGGTAGTATTCCACTTCAGACTCAATATTCTTATTCTCAATTATGTATGTTTGCTATAGGTTTATATCTGAATTAGAATAATTTCTTTTCTGATTATCTATTTTATTTCGTTATCGGAAAATAATATTATTTCTGCACTTACAGGAATAAACGAGTGCACAGCAATGGACATCTTAACAATCTGCCTGCCCACCGTATATTTTTAACCGATGAAAAAAGTACTTTAAAACAAATTCATCTATTCAACATAATTTGTATGTCTCACATAGGTTGCACCGTACATTTGGAATTACTATAATATGAAAAAGACTAACGAGGATGATAGACTACTAGAGAGAAATAAATACGTTGTTACCATATGTTCCTGCAATAAATTCAGATATTATTAAGGTCTTTGACAGTGTTTGTGTAAATGTTATTAATAAGTCATTTAATAATGTGATGTTTGCTATGAATAACAAAGATAGCGTGAATGATACTATGGGAATTGTGTATAAGATTAAATGTAAAGATTGTGTATATTGGGCAAAGTGAAAGGGAATTAAACATTAAGATAAAGGAACATGAAATAAATGTGAATCATAGTACTGATTTTCATAATAAGAATGTCATAGATCGAGAAGAAAACTTCCTACGAAGATTTATATCTCAAACAGTAAATATCAAAATTAATATTAATATGAATAATTTGTTCACAACGTGTTTTGATAGAGTGCTACATTTCGTAAAAATAATAAAATAAATAAATAAATTATATACGTTGGCATACTTGCCATCAGGTACATCACTGTAAGTTAGTAGTAGATGTTGAGGTATAATGTAGTCTATTCAGTGTATTTTGTAACGGTATGGAGATAATATGAACTATGTAGTACCTAGAATTTTAGGAAATGTTTTTTGTAATATGTATGACGTATGAATTGATATTCATAAAATATGAACTATTAGGAAATTTGAGGTATGAATTTTTATATTTTCTGTAATTTTTAATTTTATTTGTATGAAGACACTGTGTGATGATATTATATAAGATTTACTATGTTTTGTACTGTAGTGATGACAGCAAGATGATGAAAAGACCTGAAGAGGTGGTCGTAATTTAGATCCTTGAAACGTCGCCATTGTCAACCTTCACATTTAACATGACGGATGAAATAAAGAGAAGAAATATTGATTAAATGTATATCTGTATTTTGACTGTCTATAAAGGCACGGTGCAACATATGTGAGATATTGATCAGACAGTCAGAGAAAGTGTGATTCTGTACATATTAATAATTTGTATGTGTAACGGTAAATGTCTGAAAACTGGTAAATCCAACGATTTACTAGTAACTGGTGTAGCCCAAAACTGTAAAAATGAAATGTTAAAGGCATTGAAAAGTAAAATTACTGCAAAACAACTAATATGAATATCAAATCCATAGTTTTCGGAATCGCTAATAGGTATAAAGACGTTTAATCACAAATTCATCCTCCATGGGAGGAGAGACACACTTAGCACCCCTGGAAACCAAAATTTCGTACTTCTTGATGAAATTTTGCACACCTGAAGTATGGGACAAATACTGTCTATAACCTCTAAAAGTAGAGTGGGTACAGAGTGACAAGTAAAAATACTCAATTTAGAATGATATGAGTATCGAATCTATAGTTGTTTGTATCGCTGATATGATGAGTAACCAAGTATGAAACTTCAGTAAAACCAGTTCATTCTCCAGGGCAAGACGAGTTCATTCCGTTAGTGTGAATAATAACTCTTCTCTAAACATATTTTACGTAAAATTACTCAATATCGGTTAAAATATTCCATGAAATATTTTTATGTATTCAATTTAATATTTATAACCCGAAGTTTTGCATGAATGGTGCGAAGAGAAGAAATTAATATTTAGTATATCAATGTAAATAAATTTACTGCCAAATAATACCTTATTACGCTATTTACATATTAATTCGACATCGATAGATTAAATAGAAAATAACTTAAATGTGCTTTGTTTTCTTCTCTATTATTAATCATAGTTATATTTTTATAACCCTTTACTCAATCTTGATACGGTTGAGTACATTATCCCTATACCTCCATCTCCGCTCAAGGTTTTGTCCGGATTTTCTTTAGGCACTGTAATCAGAATGGTAGTGGATCCACGATTTTATTTTCAGGGTGCTCAGATGTCGTTGAGTGTGAAATCTCAAATTTGTAGAAGAAAAATACTTAAGAGGATGTTAAAAGGCGTAAATTTACTATTTAAAGTGAATTATCAAATTTCACCGACCGAACATGATCAATGACAGCATTTTTAGGATAACTTGTTAAAAGTCCGAAATCAATTCGATTTCGGGTCATAAATCAAATCAATTTCGGACGTTTTCCAGCTCACAACGGTAAATTCTATGATTTCCTAGTCTTCCGACATTTGCCTTTAGATATAAACTTGATCCAATTCCTTTGAGACTAACTTTATGGGAAACGAGATACACGTTTTTGCATACCATTACAAAAATTAATCCCGAGAATTCGTATAATAAAGAGAATAGGGACATCATGCAGCTTCAACGAGACATTGCCAGTATTCAGCATTATTTTCTGACGTTCTTGTTTTGTTTTTTCTCATACCTAAAGAGGGTTGCATTGTTTCTAGTGAGTTTTTTCATCCATCCATTCATCCTTGGCGACGCTGACCACATAAAATAATGTAAAGTTCGGACGAATTACGGAGACTCCGGGAGAACTGAGAGAGTGACTCACCAGCACATCAGCCTTGTGTGGATTATGTCTTACGACCTATCGAATGTTCTGCCTTTTGAATCTACAATCTTTAGCACGTCCTTGCCGCATACGTCCTAGGACGTCACATGCAATTCAATTTGTTTTGAATTAAAACAGAGTTACAATCACGGTGTTGTCGAGTTTATTCGTTTATCAGTACCATCTTTTTGGTTCATTTGGATCACCTTTGTAGTTCACGGATATTCATGTGGATAAATTTTCTGTCCAATACTTTTCTCTAAAATCATTTCTAGATTTTGATTCGTACACCGCTGAACATAAATTAGAAATTATAAAAAAAATATGATGAGTAGAATATTTTTGTAAACCATAGCAGATGCGTGTAAAGGAGATAGCTGGGAGAACTGAGAAATTGATTTATTAAGTTTGGTATATGGGAATTAAATTAAATAGTAAAGTTTTTATAAATACGTAGATACATTGTAATGGACTGTTTGTGGTATTTTCATCGGAAATTGGATAATCTCAATTTTCTGTTTGGCATTGAATTCAGAGTGTGAATTACTCGTACATATCTTGTTTTAATTAAGACATTCAAATTGAGGAATGAAAGGTAAACATTCAAATCTAGTTTACAATTATCCCTCTTGACGCTACTCACTGTCAAGTCAAAAGAGAAATATTTTTGACGCACAAACTCTGTCTGAAGAAAGTGGTCACATGTGATCTATATCTCTAGAAAATAAAAGTGGCAGTGAAACTGGTAAGTATTCCATTTTAGCTATAATATTATAGTTCATAATTGTGTATGTTTCCTGTACAGATTTAGATTTGATTTGCAATAATTTATTTCCTGAATATTAATTTTTATTGGTATATAACAATTATGTTATTGGAAAATAGACTTCAAATTCTTAATATTTTCATCATCATTATCTTACAGTGATTCGTGCAATTATTCGGGTTAAGAACATATTTGTTTGTTGTCATCTTTTTGAATAATATTGTACGTGATAGTAGATGTATTCGAGATATCTTAGTTTATATGGCATAAGATTTTTTTTTTAATCTTGTGTTCTGCAGGCAGAGAGGTCATTAAACACTTCCTCTCCTCCTCGTCCATTGTCAGCGACCTCGGCGCTCACACACTGAACATCATCCCCCCCTGTCCCCTCCCCATCTCGTATTATACGTCAGTAATCTCTCCCGCCGCGCCACTCAACTGCAGCGTTGCCCGAACGGAGTAAGGCAGTGACAACGCCGACTCGAGACTTAGATCACAGTCCAGTTCGAAGGGCAACCCGGACAACGCTTATCATTTTCACTGATTCCAACCGACAAACCGATCTCCTCCTCCTCCATCACCACCTGTCTCCACATTTCCTCCACCACCTCCATCGCCACCATCCGCGTTGCCCTCCACCGCCTCCCTTGTACCCCAGCCTCTTCTCGTTCTTTCCAAAGCAATAGTGATAATCCGGAAGAAGCGTTCCAGTCGCTCGAATGTGTGAGTGTAAATTGACAGTGGTGCGTTCGGGGAAGAAATCCGTCCCGTCTCCAGCGCGCCTCGATTTTCGGAGGATCGTCCGGCGCTTCACTGCAATGACCGGGGGCAGCACTGGAGAACCTTCTCAGGTAAAAAAAGGAAGTTTCTGCACGAAATTACTCCTACCTTTCTATTCATGAACAAGCACCGACCTCACGCTCGGAAAAAGAAAATATGAAGCGAGATGAAGTTGTTTCGAATAGCTATTAGAAGTTGGTTAAAAAATGTTCAATATTTCACCGTCAATTTCGGAGCGTGGCCAGTAATTTTCATGAGTTAACTGGTCTAGAGATGATAAATCATAGTTGTTGGAGGTCTTAGGGTTACCTTCGGCCTAAGTGATGTAATTTTAGACTGTGAAATATTTTCGTCTTTCTTCCGAGGAAACGGAAGGAAGAGTTGGATTAAATGAGAATTTATAAATGACCTTGAAATATTTAACTGTCGTGGACGAGAATATTGGTTCGAGGGAAACTTTTATATTACTTTGCGTTGCTTAGAAATTTGTGTTTAATTTTTGATGTTCACAGATTTTCTCAGAAATACTTCATGAATAGTTTTCTTTTAGTACATGGTATTCATTATTATTATTATTTTAATTTTATTTTTTTATTTATTTCTGATCGAAATGTAATAGTATACCAATAAAGTGAAAATTTAATGAGTGAAACATTGTAATTCTCCTTAGAATGACACTTAAAATTATGATTAAAGTCGTTTATTTCATCAGCTAGTAAACGATTACTTGTTTTCGTAAAATTGGAATATCACTCTTACAGCAAATGACATGCATTTAAAATTCTTTTATTTCAACATAATAACATGATATCACTGACTATTAATTAAACATAAGTAATTACAATTATTTTAGTTTTCTTGTTTATTCAACAGTATTTCTTCACTCTTTGCCGTGGCATAAAACAAGTATTGATATCTAATTTATTATGCATTTAAATTCATGCTGATAGCTGACACATAAATTTTCCGAACGTTAATCTAAATGAACAATTCGTTTCGAGGTAATTGAACTTAGGTAACAGTCAGTTGCTTATCTATTCCATATCATTATTGCTTAATGAATAGAAAAAAGAGTGTAACCTAATAATAACCCACTGTGTAGTTTCATTGCTTTTTTTAGTTTCCAATTAACTTTGTACAGATCAAAAGAGATGGTACGGGATGGAGAATTATATCTTTGATGATCCGTATATCAATATTTGCGGATCTTGATTTTTCCTTTTCCGGTTTTTCTGTTCTTCATTTTTTAATATTTATATTATTCATGTGTAGTAAATTTTCAACGTAATTAATAGTGTGTGCTCATTTGGGGTGAGGGATGGGGATAATACAAGAAAACCTCCACTGTGACGCTCAATAAAATTTGCAACTTTCGAACTTCCAGTTTTCATAAATATCAAAAAGATGAAACAAAACTCATTACGATAAATAATAGGTCAAATACGAGTAACTACGACGTGATGTTAAGTTATTGTCTAGCTTCATTAAAATTTAGTCTGTTGCGTCATGAACTCAAAGACACAAATCAAATAAGTAAAGGTGTGTTATTTGTAAGTATGATGTACGTGAAGTAATAGAAATACCATGAACCTTATTTGAGAAAAACTTGCTTACATACTTCACCTTTTTAGCCTTCTATAGTCGTAACAATCCTCGGAGATTAACGTTGCCTTCCGCTTAATTTAATACATGAAGAGAAACGATACAAAATAAATGAGAGAGAAATTTTACTTGATTCATGTACTGTTAGTTCAATGTGTATATGCTTTTATATGCCCCATGCATAATTTTATATCACTCACCACTATTAATATTCTTTAATTTCCATCAAAATCTTCCAACGAACAGTTGCTATGTCAACCACAATATTGAAATATTTGCCCAATCTCGGATTTCCAAGTTCACAAATTGACCACATATACACGATATTTTTCATTTTTTAGCAATTGATAACAAAAATATTTGTGTATGATGTGTCATACTAAGAATTAATTACAAAATTTCAAATAGCTTTATTCATGCTTATTTTTCTCGAGATAAATTGTGTGAGGTACAGGTTCAAGGAAAACATTGTACTCCTCGTTCTCTCATCTTTCCCTCATATTTTGCTTTTATTTATATTTGAATCTTTTGTTATTATTTATAATTTTATTTCTATTACACATTTTCTTTGTAATAAAATGGGTACACAATTTTCACTCCTGCTCGAGATATTTAATATTTAATATCATACGTTAGACTGAATTATAAGAAATACTCATCAAATAAATCTATATAAAATGTTTTGATAGAAATACAAAGTTAATTTATTACTAGCTGTTTAATATATTATTTATAAAATAAAAAATATGAACTATTTGTGTGCGTTACCTTCATCACAGTTTTGTCAAAATTTTAATTTTTCTTTTGTGTTGTAAAAATAACGTAGTACTCAGTACATTTGGTATATTAATAAATATTTTTGTGATACAGAATTAATAACTATTTGGACTACAGTTAGTTTACCCTCTTAGAATTTTCAGATATTTTGTCAATGTTAATTAACATATTATGTATCATAATTCAACGTTCCAGTCGCTATTTTTTTTAATTAAACGTAACCCTGTAATAAATTTAATGAAAAAATCTGCTTCCTTTTTAGCTGCGAACGTCTTCTATATGCTTAGAGACCCAGCTGTAGCAGTCAGTCCTTGCGTATTCTATGTCATTAACTGACCGTAATTGCTGATAATTTTTCTTTGCGGCGTGACCTCTTTTTTTTTTTTTCTTGAAGGATGTGAGTCGGCGGAGTTTTAACGATCTTCGCTTCACATCCGTTATTCAAAGAGAAGCATTCTCTCTCAGCTCTAGGTTATTTGATATCGAGTGTGTGACAGAAAATACTATAATACCGTTTAAAAATAGGGACGCACTTTAACTATACGCGATGTATATAAACACATTCACCTTGACTATTGGTTAGAAAAACGGAGAATAATAATAAAAACAAAACAAATGGGGTACAATCGAACAATTGTAAAAAAAATTGTAAGTTGCATTTATTTAAATTTTTTGTTGCACTCGTGATCTTTAAACATTATTTTCAGTTTTTCTAACTTGTAGTCAAGATGTATAAACACAAAAGTGGATGTGTTTAAACACCTTGCTTATAATAAATATACGTCCGTATTTTCAAAGGGCAAATATAGCATTTTCATTTTTGAGAGCTTAGTAATATTATATCTTATTAACATATATCGTGTAATCATAGATAAAAGAAAATGTTACTTAACAATAAATGAACAACTTGATAAATAATAATAATGAACCTTCTTTAGTAGTATTAATTAAATTTGGTAATTAATTTTTTAAATTAGTCATATTACTTTAAAGAAATTTAAATTATTTTTTTCTAAAAAGAAAAGTAAGATGGATACCATTCATGCGACTGAAGATATTACTCAGGCCGGCATTTTTACTTAAGCTGAATTTGTCGAAACGCGTCGACCACTGAAAATGAATACTGCATTCGGAAAAGCAAAATAGTCAATGGGGCAGTCACCTTGTGTTTTTGTTTCATTATTATATTTTGGAGTAAAATGTTGCCACCTGAAAACTAAACAAATGAATTTGCGGAAGCTTATTTCCTTAAGTAAACAGCTGAAATAATTTCTTAGAGAATCAAAAAATATCTTAAATGATTATCTCTGTCTTCTTTCTTCTTTCTTTCTCTCTCTCTCTGTGTTCTTTATCTGTACTTTCCTCTTTTTATTTTCAAATTTTATATCGTCATTTCTCTTTTAGGAATCAATTAATTGCTGGAGATCATTTATGAAACAGGCAGTATCATAAACATAACAATTAAGTTTCAGTATAAAATAGATTGAAATTTGTTTAGTGTCTTCTAATAAAACGAGTATTAATGCGTGAATCTAGTAATTATAAAGCAAAATATAGTCTTCGTCTCCCTGTGTCTGACAATAACTGTGAACTTTTACCTTATGTGAAATTATTGTGTTCATTATTCGTGAACTTCACCAACAAATGCTTTGACCCATCTATGGTGATTCCCAAAATTTCAGAATACGGCTCGTTCATGGATTATCGAGAAAAGATAACGTATAAAACACGTGGTGCCATGAAACATAAATTTGAATTAGAAGATCTGTTAGTGACAACATATCATGGTCTATTATTAAGTACTGAAACAACGAAGGGGTTGACCTAGAGCGTGTGCCGCTGAAAGTTTGGGTTTTGCAGAAGAGTGTGGTGGTATTGTTTACAAATGGAACAATTTCGTTGCGAACGAACATCATTAGAGCTATTATGTCTTAAACAATTAGTACATAATCACAGTTGTTTGGCCTTGGCACGGGGATCCGAAACGGTTAAGTTATTATATGCTGAACACGTGTTAATGTTATTAGCTCCAGAACACATTGGTGATTTATAAAATTGAAATCATTATTTTCCTTATTGGGACGTGAAGAGGAAGTGTCCTTCTTGTTAGTTTTATTCACAGGCAACATGTCGAGAGCTTTATGTTGTCTTTCCGAGAATTTAATGAGTTGATTGAAAGTATGAAGTTCTGAATCTAACGTCTTCTCCCATTCTGCTTTAATGGTGGAGTCGAGATTTTCTAACATGAGTTGCATTAATAACAACTCATCAAGGAGAACTTCTAAATTTAAATTCTTAAATGTTTGCCGATAAAATGAATTTAAGTTCTCTCTGAGAGAAACGAGACTCCTCTTATCTTCATACCTGTTCGTTAATGGCTCCCAAGCGACCTCGAATCTTTCACCGGAGACAGCTATATCTGAATAAGATCACGCGCTTCACCTACTAATACTGAATTTAAGTAATGTAATTTAGCAGTATTGCTGAGGGCAGTTTCGTCAATGACAAGAAATTTAAAGAGATTGCAAAAATTAACCCAGTCAGCAAAGGTTCCATTGAATGTGGGTAAAGCTATGTCAAGTAGTTTAATACTGCATTGACGCGCTTATTCATTTCTGTGGCGGTCGGAGGAACCCGCGTGGAGTGAGGTAGTGTCTTTTTTAACTGCTCCATGAAAGCTTCCATATTTCCCATGAGAGAGAAATATTTTATTACAAAACATTGGCGCACTTCTAGATCATCGTCAAATCGTTCTAATTCTGTTTGGGCGAGAGCAAATTCCTGAAAGATAGTATTCAAACTAGTTAGATGTATCGCGAAAGTTTTGTATTGAGCGGGATCATTGACCTCAGGATTGTTAGTAAATATTTCTCGTGAGTAGAGAAATTCTTAATTTTATTAAAATCATGATACCAAATTATTCACAGGTCATATCCGGCAACTGGAAGGACCAAATTTTTGGAGCATGAGCCCCAAAAACACTTTGGTAGCTATGGGAGTGGGTGGTATCTTGATTTTAATAAATAAAAGATTTTTGTAAATGGAGGACCACATGGATTACCATGATTTTATATCAAAACAAACAATAAATCAATAGACATACAAATATTAATTGTTTTACAAAGAAACGACACATTCCTACATATATTCCCTAATAATCCCACCAAAAATCTAACCTAAAGACAAGAAATCAATGGACATACACATAAAATATATCACATTAAAACTTACAGCTGAACACATGACATTAATTTAAAGATAAAAGATGTGTGATTATGTACAACAAGATTTAGTTAAATGTTATTGAATTCGTCAATGAAGGCAGGTTAAATTGATCATGAAAGATCATAGTGTTCGTTAGATTTTCACTGGCATTTGCTGATGCTCAGTTGGCGTACAGCGTCTCTGACGGTTGGAAGATGCAGGAGCATCGACGGTGTGTGGATCCATCAATAGTATTTAAAGTTTATATGATCACACTGTTTCCATGATCAAAATCAAATCATATTCACAACAGTTCCAGATGGTCGCATCACATGGTTGAAGGAAATGTATAGTTTTACCTCACGCACAAAATCTTCACAAAATGTTCATGATGGACGCAGTTATGACCCGATGTTGACTCTACGAAGTCTGAAGAGGGAGTGATGCTTGAGCTAGTGGCTACATGACATGAAAACACATTATTATTGAATTGTTCGTGTGCAAATTAAAGAATTCGATACAAATTAAAGAATAGATTCAATGTTACATTACAATTAGAAAATTGACATTTAAAACTTATGTGACGATTCTCCATGTATTAAATAAATAATTATGTATATTTTATCATCATAAAATGTCTTGGTGAGAGTAGAGCTCTCTAGTGGCAGATTAACGTACGTACGTCTTTTAGATCTATTGATAGTATTAGATAATATTATCATCTTCTGGTGGAAATGCACCAAATATTAAGTTACTAACTAAGGAAATTGAATAAAACCAACATTCTATACGATAATATGAACGTTTAATTTGACGTTGGTCTTTCAACATACTTTAACTATCCGCCGAGCGGGTAACTAACCGAGGTTTCGCTAACCGATCGATAGATCTTGCTATGGACTAAGTTGTTAGTAAAACCGGCTAACAGACATTTCTTCTTCAATATAGCTCCCCACTTCAACCCCTCCTAATCCGTACAATGTAGATAAGCTAACTATAGCAAGCAAAAATCCCGTCCCTTTCTGTTCTAGACGTAATAGATCTTGCGCCGCTTACCACACTTATCCATAGGGTAAGGTGACTATCGTTAGCAAACAGTTTGACGTCACAATTTTCGCAAGAATTAACGATGAAATTCTTACGAAAGATGAGAACGTAGGGGACAGTGACACTGTTCGTTTACAAAACACCAGATATTACAACGCAAGCTTGCGTTCCATCGAGGAGTGGACTGAAAACTGAAGAAATTACAAGGAAATAATCTATAAAAGTAAATTCCCAAAAAATAAATATCAAAACATTACACATTGTCACCAACTAATATTTTTTCATTCAAATAGTGTAACTCGAGTAACATTACCATGATAAAAAAATTTCATAAGTTTTACCTATTTGGTTTTTTAATTTCTGTTTCTCTTTACTGATTTGAAAACAAAAATTAAGTTCATTTATAGTAATTTTTTCAAAGAATGAGGTAATTGATGTAATAAAAAGTAATTACCTTCAAGTTTTTCAGTTTTTGAAAAATAAGTTTATTGGCAACCTCCACGGCGTCCTTATTTGAAGTTCTATCGCCCTGATAATGCGTACCCGCTCACTTATCGACCGCTTTAAGTTAAGTTATCTCTCCGATAACGAAGCTATCGAAGGGATGGATAGTGGTGGAAGACAATTTACCGGTCAAGACGAAAACGTTATTCAAGCAGTGCTCTCCGGGTGGTGAGAACGCTGATGAAAGTCGCTATTAATTAATTTTATTTACATGAAAAGTATTACATATACTATTTTCTCCAATCTGCTAGTGGAGTTAATTTACACACAATTTCATGTATAGCACTCACACTTTTTTTTTCTTTGGGGCTTTATGGCTCGTCAACGTCAAGGTCATTAGAGCCCTAGCATTAACACTGTTAACAGGACATCTGAACAGTGTTATCAACAGTACATGAAATACACAATGGAGCATCACGTAGTTCACGTACAATTCCGTACGAATATTGTTCATACCAGCTTGCTCGCGTCCGCGCTGCAATTTTAGGACTCTAGAAGTCGAGTAACATCCTTTTCAAATAAAGGAGGAGAGTTACTCATTTTCTTGATGTAATTTTTAATGTCGTCATCGTGGAAAAGAATAGCCGAATAATGAAATACTTGGAAATCGTCAACACATCTTTTAGACCCAATTTCACCAAGTTCGTTTAATGCCTTAAACGAGGTTTTCTGTGCAGTAAATCGTGATTATTGAAACGCGCGTTCCACCAAGTTCTCTTTACGATAAAATCGCGATTTATTCTTAAACGCTTGGGGACCTTTCGATTACCGCGCAAATCGCGATTTTCTTCAGTACTGCAAGAAATATGACGTCCGTTTTGATTGTCTGCTCATGGCTCGATTTATAGGTTATGTTCAGTGAAACGATGGAGGCCCGCTGGTGAGCAACAAGACGCGTTATTCGCCCGTCATTTGTCTTCAAGTTACCCATAATACACTGCAAAATCACTATCAACTTAGAGAATTCTTCAGAAACATTGATTAACATAATCGACGATTAGTTTTGCTTGGTGAAACGCATAAAGCGTAATCGCGATTCCATTTACCTAATAACGTTTAAGGAAATCGCGATTATTCTACATTTTGTGAAATTGGGCCTTAATGCTCTAAAGTACGATGCATGTGCATGATTTACTCCGTCAGGTTTACGCTGAAAATGAACTGAAACATTATAGGGCATGCGTATTAATGTATATGATGATGATCTTATACTGCAAGTGAAGTATACCTTGAGCACGACTGGGCATTTAAGTACGCAGCAATAGCAGCGTATTATACCAAATACTTCGAGAAAATATGGTACAACTTATGTTGGAGAATTATGCACCTAAATAAGCTTCATACTTTTTCTTCCGTATGGTTCCGGAATAAACAAAATACATTTCGAGGCTTTGCGCCACAAGAGATGCAACGAATGAATAGATGAATGGATGAAACTGGGACCAACAACGCTGTACACTCTAGTTGACGACAACCTCAGCTCTCCGGGATGAATTTTTTTATTTATAAAAGCCATTGGTCAGCCTTGTGACTCTCCCAAATGGAACATCACACAATGAAGTAACATAAAATTTAATAAATTTAATAAATTTTATGGATAAAAATATTTTATTCATTTCAAAATAAAAACTATAAACTTTAAAAATAACTGAGCAGTTACAAACTGCGTATGACCACGAGGAGGACAATAAAGTTGTTGTTCTGCACTCGAAGTGATCGGAAGTACTGCGGAGATCTCCCGACTTTTGAGCTTCCTACTTAACCAGCGCTTTACCTACAGAAATGGACGCCGTCCTTGCTGCGATCGCCGGAAGGAGGAAAGAGGTAAGTGACGGCCGAGCGGAGTTGCGCGGGTTCGCGAAGGGTTCAAAGGGTACGGGGGAACGGTTTTCAAGAACTGCTCGTGAAACCAGAAACCAGATTAGATTACCTGGAAAACCAACCCAGAAGAAATAATTTAGTTTTTTATGGTATCGAAGAGGACGTGTGGGAGTTATGGGAGGCTACAGAGATTAAAATTAGGACGCTGCTGAAGGATGAATTGAAAAGAGTTGGGACGCCGTTATATTGAGAGGGCGCATAGAGTAGACAAAGAGGCAAAAGAGGGAAGAGGCCGATTGTGGTAAAGTTTACTTTCTATAAAGACAGAGAGTCTATCTTGAGGGAAGCATGGAAGCAACGGGAGTCAAGGGTGTGGGTGGAGGAAGATTTTAGCGCGCGTGTATGGGAGGAACGCCGCTTCTTGAGACGCCACATGATCAAGGCGAGGAGACAAGGCTGCCATGCTGTCATCCGCTTCGAGAAGCTGGTGATCAACGGGAAGGCGATGGACAGGCCGTTTCTCGTGAAACTCGACGAGACAACGCGTAGGAATGGTGATGACCGAAGCCGGGTGGGACATGTGGCGCCGCAGCAGGATCGGCCGCGAGTGGCAGATTTACCCCCTCCCCCAAACACACACACACAACACAAAAGGGGTAAATTAGATATGCTGGATGTTGCAGATTATCTGAGAGAATTTGATATTGTCGGAGTAATGGAGACCTGGGGTTCACATGATCGAGTTTTCTCCATCAGCGGATACATAGGTGTTCATAAAACGATGTTGAGACGTAGTCGTAGAGGTCGTTTCCCGGGGGAGAATTTTTCATGATTTTTTAATCACGAGATAAATCAGTACGTTACAGAAGTCGTAACTAAAATAGACAACACCCTTTGTTTGAGATTAGTAGGGGAATAGAATTGTTGTATTATATTTGCATACAGGCAATGTATCACATCGCAATATCATAACCCTAACTTCTTCGTAGATTTATCCGATTTCGTAAATGATCTAGAAAATAAGTTTCCGGGAACTGATTTCCTCATTATGGGTGATTTTAACGCAAAAATCAGTTCGAAAAATGTATATGTATCTCTAAATTATGTAGGAGGATCGTGTGACTGGAGACATCTGCTTAGAACCAGTAAAGATTTGATCACCGCTGGAGGGGGACAAGAGTTCCTCGAATTTGTGGATTTATTTGAATTATATATCTTTAACGGGAAATACGGTGAAGACATGGAAAAGGATTATACATTTATAAATAGTCAGGGAAGTAGCGTTATTGACATTGCGCTGGGAAATAAAGGAACAGTCGAACGGTTCGTGAACTTCAAAATTGGAGACAGAAGTGAATCGAATCATCTCACATTAAATATTGTTTTGAAATTAAAATTGAACAAATCCTCGCAACATCTTCAACCCATGGTATGTCGCAAAATGACCCGTTACAAATGGAATGCGGAAAGGAAAGAATAATTTGCGGTCGCGCTAGTTCAGGCTCTTCGAGGACGGACGGGGCAAGGGGGGCGGCGGCGGACGCGCAATCCTCAACTTCAAAAGGTGCTGTGTGATGCAGGTAAAGGAATGAAAAGCTATGTTAAGAACGCAAACAAGAAGAGGAAAAATTGGTTTGACTCAGAATGTTACAATAGCCGCAGACGAGCTACCAGAGCTCTGCAAATTTATCGTATACTTGGCACTCAGGCAGCTCGTCAAATGTACGTTACATATTCACAAGAATATAAATCTTTACTCTTTGATAAGAAAAGTCGTTGGCAAGCAAATGAAATCAGAAGAATAGAAAGGATTCTGAATGCAACAAAGGGAAACGCAGTCTGGGAAACACTCAACGCGTTGAAATCTTCAACGACGGAAAGAAGTAATATAACACCTGATCAGTGGTTAGAATATTTTAAAAATCTTTGCCGTCAACCGATGCAATTGAGCGAAGGAGATGTAGTTACGTGCGGATTTGTTTCAGAGTGGGTTGTAGATCTAGATGGTGATGTATCATATGACGAAATAAATTTTCCTGTACATTCAATAAATAACAAAAAAGCATTAGGAATTAATGGATTTCCACCTCAGTTTATTAAGGAACTATGGCGGTCAGATAGAACATAATTCTCGGACTATTTAATAATATACTAAACAGATGTTTACCCGTCGGTTTAGACTAAAGCTGTTGCGATACCTATCTTTAAACGAAAAGGAAATATTCACTCACCAGAAAACTCGTGGTATCTCGTTACTACCAATTTTGGGAAAAACATTTTGTCGCGTAATAAACGAAAGACTAAAAGAGTGGTGTGATAAAAGCAAGGTCATATCCCCTTACCAATGCGGTTTTCAGAAGGGAGTCTTTACTATGCATAACGTTATCACCCTAGATACTCTCATTAAGAGAGACATAAACTTGAAAAGATGTAAATTATATTGTGGATTCGTCGATTTTGGAAAAGCGGTTGACTCAGTCAATAGGGAAAAGTTACCGGCAAAACTAAGCCGCAAGGGAATTAATTCTAAAATGATAAACTTACTTCATGTAATGTACAAGGATGTCAATTTCTGTGTGAGATGTGACAATAGTGACTTTACAACTAACGTAAGAACATCACTAGCTGTTCAACATGTTGTGTACTATCGCCTAAACTATTTGTTTTGTTCATCGATGATATTATGGAAAAACTGAATCAGTCGGATATTGGGTCACCGGAAATAAATGGATCATGTGTCCCTGAACTTCTTTACGCCGACGATCTAGTTATCTGCTCGAAATCAATAAAGGGTCTAAACACACTTGAAAAGTTCTGGTCGAATCTTTCACTGAAAGTCAATGTATCGAAAACCAAAATTATTCAAAAACCGGTACAATGTATTGTAAAAAATAAAATTTGGTCATTCGTAAACCAAGAAATTGAAAGAGGTAAAATGTTTATATATTTAGGAATTAACTTCACTACGAACGGGTCATGGAAATCGCAAATTAAAACAGCACGCGTAAAATGCATGGCTGCTCTCAAAATAATAAACCAAATGAGATACAAAATCCCTGATATCCAAGTCAGTGTGATAAAGTGTTCCGTGGTGAACTTACGCCATCCATGACATACGGGGCTGAAATTTGGGGACTTCAATCAAGCACCAAAATCCTTGAATCTGTAGCTGCAAATTATTTGAAAGATATTACGCGATTATCTCGTAACGTTTCAAACACTAAAAATTTTCAAAGAATTAGGATACTTAGGAATTAGTGTTGTAATTCAACTGCGTGCAATAAAGTTGTTAGTTATATTATTCAGGGGGGAGGGGAACTCGCTTGCAGCCACATGTCTCCGTGAAGAGAGTTTCCAAAGGGGTGGGTTGGAAAAGTAAAAAAGTTCTTGTACCGGATGGTCATGGGTAACATGTAGGAAGAATTTATCTACAATGATATTATATGTATCGATAACATTAAAAGAAGGATAATGGAGATACAGTCGCGAATACTCGAAGCAATTCGGCTGGATAAAATATCACTTTCTCTACGGATACTTCTCGACTCAGGCTGGGGTAGGGAAAACTATACAGATTAGTTGGGGATGAAAACGCGATGTGGTCTAACTTGGTTTCGAACGGGCGGTTGGGCTCTTAGAAAAATAAAAACAATCGAGAGGAACGCCATCTACATTTTCTGCGGGGAGACGAAGGATTGGGTACATGTCCTATTAACGTGCGAGGCGACAGAAAGATGGCGTCTAAGTTGGATTCAAAGGGAACGTTTGGAACAGGATAGAAATGAAAGATTAGGAATTATAATACTAAGGGAGGGCAACAACGAACTCAAGGAACTATTAGGTATTTTTCTATGGCGCGTGAGGGTAGTAAGGGAAAACTTAATTCGCTAATTTGAAAATAGGTAAATAAATAGAAACTTTTTATAAGTCAATCTATTCAAAATAGTTTTATTGTTCTTTATTTTTTCGGTCGTTTATTAAGGTAATATTTTCATTTATGTGTTATCAGAGTGTGGGTGAAAAATGTTTGTAGGGAGAATATGTACTTTCTTTTTCAGGAAAACATTGGAGGGGTTTCGTATTCAAAGCGCAGCCGATAGGGTCAAGTCACCTAAACACCTGTTCGGAGCTCCACAGCACCGCGAGGGACGGAAGAAAGAACATAAATTGTTATTATTTATCACTATGTAATATTTACTTGTTATTCTTTCATTGATAGTAGGTTTTCCGTCGTTCCCAACGGTGCTTAACGAAAACTCTAGTTACAGTCTTCCGCTTACGATCGTAAAACATCACAACTTTCAGTATATCCGTCAAATGTCACTCTTACACCTCTTTTTCTTTATTATTATTATTATTATAGTTTAATAATTTGCTTTATTTTACCTAATAATTATCCAGTCGCGATTCCCCGTCAATGCAACTAGAAATTCGTTAAGAGTAAATACCAGGGTACAGTATGCACAAGCCACGGCAGTCAAGGGCTCATTTAGCGGCGCATGAGCCCTCTGCCCCGCCAATATAATATAATAAATCTTGAAATATTGTATTTCTTATGAATTATGTAAATAAAGCCCGATTTGATTTGAATAAACTAATTTACTCTCCAGAAGCATGCAAGGGGCCACCCCATCAATTCCGATCAAGGGCCCTTATCCAGAGGCGGATTTAACATTTCAAAACTCTCCTAAAAATAAAAATAGTTCGGTGCGTCTTATAATATTAACATTATACCAACAAATTTGTATTTAATAAAACACAAGAAAGTAATTTCACAAGTACTCATTATTATCAAACTATAGATTATCAAACTATCATCAAACTGTAAATAATTCGGAAAGTATTGTTGATAAATCGTAACTATTAAATAACACTGAATTCGAGATTTATTATTTCAATAGATACCGCCCTAGAGAACCTAGCAAGTCTGTATAAAAAAGCCGACTCTACCCGAAGGAAAACCGGAGAAAAACCCGGGCCAGGATGGGTAACCTAAATTGCATGTTTTACCGATGTACAATCTTTAGGAAGAGTGTCTACAATCTTAACCTTGAAGGTATCTTAACCTTGAATAACCGTACATCAGCTCTGGGATCATCTACCAACACAGGATTAAAGAGACAAAAGTAAAAGGTTCGAACTCAAAATTACCTCCCACTACGTACATTTTGATTATAGGTTTGTCTACGAATAAAGGATAAAAGGAAAACTTCAGTATTTCTATGCTGATATGAAGAAGTAGGATGGGACGTCTTCCCTTTAGTGAATGACTTCAATTAGTTATTTTTACCGTTTTCTACAAAACTATTTATTTACATAAACATAATGTCATTTAAATATTACCATGATATGGACGCATTTATTTATACCCTTCTCAAAAGTGATACGTGCCCCCTTCCTATTTTAAGAGTTCTACTCGGCGTACTTCAATATATTGATACAACCCTTCTATATTAGCAACCCTTCTATATTATCGACTCATTTATAGGTTCGATCTAATAAATTATACTTTAATATTTACTCAGAGGCTTTACTCGCTAGGCAATATGCGTATCAACCATATATTACAAGAGTTGGGACCAGCTGGGACATGAGTTCGAATCACGGATCAAAAGGTAATATTATTTATTCTAACTCTTCATCGATTACAGCTGAAATCTATTTTACTAAAATATACATTGAATGGAATCATGAATACATTGGTCTCGTATCTGAAGGATACTGAGTAAGATGATATATTGCTACAAAAAATTCCTTCGCTTCCGCACTGACTTCTCAGAAGATTTTTCCCGTAAAACTAATGGTTATATCGTTTGATGCAGTAAATTTGTAAAATAGGATAAAATAATTCACTTCAGTCGCACATGAGACATATGAATCCTTATTAGTATTGTAAGTCGCAGCTAACTTTTTATCTTATCTAGGAACTTAATGGTGAAATTTTGTGAATCCGCCTCTGCCTTAGGGTCCTTGATCGGAATTGATGGGATGGTCCCTTGCTTGCTTCCGGAGAGTAAATTAGTTTATTATCCTCTACGTGGTCATACGCAGTTTGTACTGTTTTTTGACAATAAATTTATTATTATTATTATTGTGAACTTGTAATGAAACAAGAAGTAATTTTTGATACAATGACGATGAGTTAAAAAATATGTCAATGTACATAAGAAAACATTCTTTTAACATTACTCTCTTTATCCCCTTTTCTTTTATACATGTGTATTATGATGAATTACTATCAATTTGTCAAAAATGTATGTATGAATACTTGTATAAAGGACTCAAGGGACCCATTACAATTGAGATTTTTTAAATTTTGTTGTATTTTTTGGTTTTAGTATTAATTGTATACTAAACTTGTGTACTTTACTATCATAATTTTTTAAATGCATGTAACTTAAATGTTGTATTTAATTCTGAAAGAGTCTTCTTACACTGTATTATTGAAACATACATCTTGCAACAAAAATTATTAATACTTAATTTAGCTGAGAACTATGTTTTGAAACCTCTATTTCTCAACAAAGTCATCGAACTAATTACATGGATGTGTCCTACATTTTTTTAAAATACTCAAATCAAGAAACTCGTATTACTTGTTTCTGTAAAGGGAACCCATTAACACAATTTCGGCGTTTCCAGTATCATGGTAGTTTTGCAGCCTGGAAGGAGCCTAATTTTCTTGTGCGTGAAGGACAATGCATTACTTCACTGGTGCAAATGAAAGTTTTATCTGCGCTGCGGTCTTATATGTATGAAGTGATCATTAAATAAATCGCACAAACAATCTACGCTGTTTTTCACCATTACCTTTCTTTATTACCACACTCGTGCATTGAAACGGAGAATAATTCATGATACGTTATCAGTCTCACTAATACTATTGTTATTATTTATCTCGAATGTATAGTTATTTTTATACTTAGGATATCATTGTTTTCCGAATAATTTAGACATTTGATAATATTTGTTAAATAATTATCTTTACTCTACTTTATATTAATTTGTTGACAATCTGTTTATATTATACCATGTAGCTAACTATTTTTTTACTCTAATCTCAGGAGGGCGTAGAAACGAAAAACCCTCCTCTGTCGTAGGATCTTTGATCGGAATTCGTGGGATAGTGCCTTGCTTGCTCCCAGGGAGTAAATTAGTTAATTGTCCTCTACGTGGTCACACACATGTAACTGCTTTTTTTGACAATAAATTATTGTTTTAAGATTTACGGACTCTGACATATCAAAGGATCTCTCCATGCAATCTTTCCAAGGTTCCCTCATTTTCCATGAAGAAAAGTATCTTCCCTTACTTCATCGCATGCTCATACATTAAAAAAATGGTGTATCGGGTAAATCAAATAATTGGTGTGCTGTTTAACATGAATGTGAGTAAAAATACTTTTTAAACATTTCATGCTATTGTTCCTAATTTTTTCGGACTTAAAATAATTATTTCTCTTATTCTTCAAAGAAGGGCAGTAATGTTAGAACAGCAATCATGAGGTAATCTTGGAACTATTGTTGCCATTTCGCAATATTTCACCCTTAAAAGAAAGGGCTCCAATGTTCCTTTTTCACATATGTGGGGCTGGAAGAAAACTCTACAAGCATCCTGGTCTCGGGATTGCACAGATTTGTTGTGGATCTAAGGAGCTTGCCGTGAGATGGACGCCAAGTACACTGTTCGATTTACCGGTAATGAAATGGTTGTGCTGCAAGGCTGGACTTTCATGTTTACTTGGTTGTATCGGCTGCCTCGGAAAATTCGCATATAAAGACAGTGGATCATGTGCATGTACGTAGCACTTGAATTCAAATTCAAGTCAGGAAAAATGAATGATCAAACGTCTCTTCTCGGTATCTGCTCTTGTTTTCTTTCGGGAACCCCACAGTTGGACACTGAGGATCACGACTGATGAAACAGAAATTTTGGAAGGAACCATGAAAAACTATAACTTTTAAATGAATTATATTTTACAATGTTGTTTAAAATAAATCTCTAATTTCACATTTAATATTTTATTTTAGCGACCCTACTTTATTCGAAAACAATTCCGCACACAACCGTACTTCGACACTGTGAAGTTGTGTTGGAAATTGTTGAAACCTCTTTAATGGAATCCGTTCTCATTTTTTGCTCACGCACATTCGCGCCATGATATTGGTTTTTTCTGATATCCCTAGCGTCCTATCAGTGACCAAGTATCGTTCTTTCTACGATTGCGGGTTCTAATATCAAGTTTACGAAAAATAGAACAAAACTGTTCAAGAACTTTTTTTTGTAAGACTTTACGGCTCGTCGACATAGGTCATTAGTTTGTACAGATAGGGAAAATGCAGTTACGCACTAGGGAGAGCCAACGTGACTCTCCCCGCGTGTGGGACTCGCCGAATGACTCAACCATACCCACTAAAAACCCTCCTGAATTACAACTCAAAACTCAAATATCAACATTTCTCAAAACATTACATATGATTTAGCAGTATTAGCAGATAATGAGACCATAGCTGTCAAACAAATAGAAATCCTTCAAGAGTGTGCAGAAAAAGTAGGCCTACAAATTTCATTTCAAAAAACCAAATTCATTTGCTCAATATACAAACCTTAAACACCCAATACGGCAAAGTCAACGGAACTTCACATTTCAAGTACCTCGGCGAATTCATCGAACCTACAGGTGGAGAAAAAAAAGCATAAAACATTCTACTATAGAAACTGAAGAGAGCATACGGAGAAACCCACAATATCTACAACAAAAAATGTCTCTCCATAGGCACCAAAATTAGGCACTACAACACATTAATTAAACCGGAGGTCCTGTATGTTAGTGAAACTCTTACTCTTCACATAAAAGAACATTTAGAAAAGTTATTAAAAGAAGAACGAAAAACCATAAGAAAAATTATCGGTCCTGAAATGACGGAAGAGGGTTTTAGATTAAGGTCCAGGAAAACAACTGAAAAACTATCTAACTTAGCGGCAGACATCAGAAAGAGAAGACTAAAATTTTACGGCCATATACATAAACTACCTACCACCAGACTACCTAACAAAATTCTAAAATACATAGAAAAAATTAATACCATCCCATGGATCCAGGAAGTAAAAAATGATTTAGAAAAAGCTCGAATAAAAAGATCTGACATTTTGGACCAAAAACTACACAGAGAGAAGGTAGATACGTGGAAAGTACAGTCGGAAAATGAAATCCCCAAAAGAGCAGGACCATGGACAGAGGAGTGGAAGATAAATCATAGCGAAAGGATGAAGGAAGTGTGGAGACAGAGAAAAATGAACAGTTAAATCATATGGCTTTGCGTGATCCATACAAGGGTCCATTCGCAAATAATAATAATAATAATAATAAAACATTACATATATTATTAAAAAAAGGAAGAAAGAGGAAAATGGAAGATACCCTAGCGTCGGGATTGAAAAGAACAAGAGGTGACCAAGGAAGGTCAGGAAAGAGAAGCACAAGTAAGTGGAAATAATACCAGACTCAGCTCGGAGTCCCAGGTTTGCCAAACATGTACTTACTAGATGTAACTCCCCTGGGGTGGGGGGTTCAATAACTGTTCAAGTGCATTCTTAAATGCAAATCCACATTGTTTTCACATAATTTCAATAATTTCTGGAAAACTATTCGTTCTATCGCAAAAATGAATATAATAAATATTGTAGCGTATGTAAGAATAAATAAAACAAAAAATATTTGAGCTCAGTCCGATCATTAGTAACAGATAATGAGTATTCCTTAAGGTAGTGATAGCGTAGGTAGAATTAAACCTCTCAAATATCTTAAATCGGCATAAATAAATGGAGTAATATGTACTTATTGCGATTTCAACTTGAAAAACATATGTCACCGATAATTTGAATGAAATAATTGCAATTATAATTGATGACGAAATACATCGCGTCTTATGGAGAACACTTATTTACAACAAAGACCAACTTTAACATCATGAAAGTGGTGGAAGTTTACATTAATTTGTAGTAAATTTTCCGCACAATTTTTACATAACCTTTATCTATAGGTCACCGGAAATCTAAGAATCATATCTCACTTTTTCTGAGATGAGAAGCATAAATCAGGAAACCGTTGTGCTCCTCCGCCATGTTTTTACATTCTCTTGTGTATTTGAAACGAATCAAGCGAGTTCTAGAATATTATTTGTTCTATATTATTAACTGTTAGATAGAAATTAAATAATACTTCTCATCATTATTATTAATATTGTTGTGTTTTATAACAATTAGAATAAAAATAAAGAAAACAATTATACATCTCAGTGATTTGATTAACTTGGAGAATTTTAAGTGATATTCCCACCTTAAATGTTCACGTTTTGCAACTTTAAGGGGGGGGGCGGGTTGGCTCTCCACACTTCCTTCATCCTTTCGCTATGATTTGTCTTCCACTCCTCTGTCCATGGTCCTGCTCTTTTTGGGATTTCATTTTCCGACTGTACTTTCCACGTATCTATCTTCTATACCTTCTCTCTGTGTAGTTTTTGGTCCAAAATTTTTTCTATGTATTTTAGAATTTTGTTAGGCTGAGGGATTCTTAGAGACTTTTCTGAAAATGATCCTTCGGCAGTGGGCTATCTGTGGGGAAAAATTCTGCTTTACACCAATATTTTCCCATTCAAAAACTTTATTAACAAAACTTTATTGTATTGAGAACCACTCCTTCACCTTCCATTTTTTATCGTGAAAAATTGCCCGCGAGTAATTCTGAATTCGGATTCAGCTCATCAAAATCATAATGATAGAAAAGTCTAGTGTTTCGAACAGACCAATTTTCGCTGTGTGCGCGCGCGCCTGTAATTTCGTACAAGCCTTCCTGAATTGTAGTATTTTTCAATCATTTCAACCTTCCTAAATTATTCTTATTTTCAATCATACCACTCATTCGAGTCTTCCAAAATTATCGTTTGACAGTTATCGTCCATGATGCACTAACATGTGAAGGATTAAGTTTTATATACTAGGTCTTTAATAAATTTCATTTTTCTTTATCCAGCTGCGTTCCAGATATTACAGGTTTTATTTTTTTATACACTGTGATGGGCAAGAGATTAGCATTGGAATTCTTTTTGGACCAAATATTGTCTTTGAACTCACTAGCGTGCTCTAACAATAAGGTAGCAAATCTTGAACATTTGTTTAAATGAATGGCCGGGACCTTTTTGTATGAATATTTTTCATGTGTACATAATATTCATTGTGTTCATATTTGTTTGATAAATTTGACTTTAATTATTATGGGTTGTTGAAGCAATGATCGTAATATCATTGAGCATGTATGTTGTTTCCCTCTAAAAATTTAATGTTGCTAACATTTACTAACATAACTTTTCGAATACATGTACGATTTTAGATGAAAAAATTCTGTTTTTCATATTTTGTCTTCATTATCATGAACATTGCCTTCAGTGGTATAATCTACAGCAATTCATAGTTACTTCTTTCTGACTGTTAAAGTATCAAACAAAACGATAATTATCTTGCATCTGGCATCTCTTCTCGTGAGGATGAGTCAATAAGTCCAGCGTTGCAATCACCAGCATTGTCTTCCTCTTATTCAATGCACACCGAGCCACTCATGTATTCATACACATGTTTCGGCTGTATTGAATATATATTCTTCGAATGAGCTGAATGTATGTGCATACTCTTATGAGGAATCACGTAATTACCAGAAGCAGTCAGGGAAATCAGGGATGGTTGGTATACGTGTTTGGCTTGCACAGTCTGTAACTTTCGTTCCTACATTGTTGGTTGTATTTTCTCTCCATCGTTGCATAGGGGTCATCAGCGTGGTTAAGTTATGTCCCAAAGTACGGTTGTACTCATTGTTTTTTAATTTTCATTGATTTAGTACATTACAAATTAAACGTAAATTTACAATCTATTTCGTAAGGAATAATCAATAAATACCTGGACAAATACAAACGACAAAGCCATTGTATGACAATCATCCCATTGATACTTTTCTGATCTTTTCTACTTAAAAAATGAAAAAAAAATAACCGACTAAAATTTCGATATTTTTATATTTACATTTACAAGAACGGTATGGAGATTATTTTTGTCAACAAAGTTTAGGACAGGAGGTAAGATAATTATGGAGGAGGTATGTTTGGCCGGGTTATTGCTGTGCTGTTGTCGAGGATGCAAAGGACTAGATGGTTGGGATGCGTCTCCAATCTTCTTCGATGGTTATGACTGATTAATCTCACTTTTGCTTCAATAACTGAAACACGTAAGCCGCGTTGTCATGTAGTATTAGTTACGTTTCAGGGAACGGAGGCCATAGTTCTTAAAACTTTGGACTGAAAGTGTATGCCTTGTGTGACTCATTGTTTGATTTTGGTACAGATAAGAACATTTTTCAATCCCACAAAATGTTATACGACAAAATATGATCTACATGTTCCGATATTCCGAGTTTTTATAACACGATCTATTGTTTGAATTTAATTTTTTACAAATGTAATTAAAATCCTTACCAAAAAAACGAAAAACAAGTCAATGTATCCAGCATGAATGTCTTCCTGCTTGTGGATCAGAATGAATGTCATTCAGCATTAAAATGTTAATAAATTATTATTCAGTACCCCATGAAGCTTTCAGATTCTCTATTAGTTTTTAATTGAATTCTATTTGTGAATATGACTCAGATCATAAGGTCAGCCCTTATATCTGCGTATAAATACCAAATCAATTGTTTTATTAATAAATTTTACACTGAACATATCTATCCCCGGTGAGGTATCGGGAATTTTCATCACATCTCATCAACCAGACTTACTACTTCACCTACTCAGTCTACTATAAAGCTAGTACCGAGTCCGAAGTGGGATGAAATCGGTCGGAGCGTGATACTGACTACATTTCCTCGCATAGAATTTGAAGAGATCTACCCTCTATGAACTCCAACCTAACCTAACCGCCAGAAGTCGGACAATTTTACTTTCGACACAACATATTTTACAAGAAATGACTATTCATAATTGAAATATTGATTTTGATCTTGTATGAAGACAATTTGTATCGAATATTTTATTAACAATGTGATATTCAATAAATATACGAAGTATAAATACAAACATGGTCGAAATTAATATTTCAGTTACATTATAATTGCAAACATGAATGTCAAGAGACTATTCATGATATCAGTGTTTTTTTAAAATTATAATTATGTTGTATTTGCGTTCTTCTCTTCCCTGTATTTCTAACATGAAATACTCTTATTGGATAAGAGTGATACCTGGAGGCTCACGTAAGATTGTAGATGTGTCTAGATAATTTATACTTTTCCTACAATTATATAGAAGTAAAATATTACAGTTAAGAAAAAACTACAATAGCATTTTTATTGATAATTTATTCCTCAATTCAAATTCAATTAAAAGTCAATTCAAAAATCTGAAGTAATAGTTTATTAATAACTTCAAGTATTCGATTTTACGGTTGTGTTTTTAATTATACAAAATGAAATGAAATCAAAGTATTAGGTTTTGACTTTTGTATTAAATTATACAGTTATTGAGTCTGAAAAACTTATCACCACATAGATAACTTGGAAGAAGCAAATGGGGGTGGGGTAGAGACCGTAAAGACATGGACTAGAGACAAGTTTTCCGTTTCCTATGTTCATTCGTAAATCAGGGAAATTTTGAATGAATCCGAAAATTTGAACAAGTGGTTCGAGGTACTAGTAAACAAAATTTGTAGTGAGAAAAAAAATTAAAAAATCAATGCTCATTATTAACATGCCATACTTACCTTTTAATTGTAATATTATATCCGAGGGAGTCTCCGAAAAACCGAGGGACGACGAGAGAAAGGAAGATTTTTCAATTATGTTATGTATTATGTACCAACAGGAATACCAAAAAAAAGGATTTTGTATTCTGGATACAAGATTACGTGTAAAAAGGTCCCGTTTCTGTTAAAAAGTTTGTTAGATGAGCTGATGCTATTATTGAAAAATATATTAGTGTCAAATAGTTTTCTATTTTTCTCGCCATGCGATCGCCCTCATGCGGGTGCCGAGGTGGTAGAGACGGCTCTAGGTGCAGCAAGTGGTTTAATAATTTTTTTCTAGTTTTAGGGAAAAGTTGAACTCGCAACATGGTCCTCAGAGAATGGAAATTTATCGAAAAATCGCAGGAAATCGCGGGCATTCGATCCTTTTTGACATAGTGAGTTCAGATTAGTGTTCAGTTCAGTGTAGAGACTGAATGAGACTGGTACAAGATAAGGATCTATGCGTGTTGACGTAATGAGCGTTTAAATTAGTTTATGTGTAGTGATTTTGAAAATCTTCCTTCTCTGCTTTTGACTGTTCATTCGGGTAATTGCTAAATATGTATTGTTCTTGCTCTCTCACTCCACTGCCCTTTGATACTAGGCATTGTCAGGTACGTTCAGCTCATTTATTTTCATATTTTCATTTCGTTGCAGTTTTATCTCTTATTCAGATTCATTCTACATTAATTTGTTGCTCTGTTTCCAATACACTTAAAACTTTATTATATTTGAATTAATTTCAATTTAAAAAAAATAATTTTAACAAATTTCAAATAATTTCAAATTTTCATAATTTTAACAAATTTGAAATATTTATAAACTTAACAAAAATTCTTGTACTTTGCATTCTACATATTGTTTATATTTTTGAATTAGTTTTATTTTAGACTGAGGATGCCAGCTAAGCTGGCGAAAGTACTATCTGAATTTTACTAGTAGACAACACCACATCTTTCATTAATTCTTAAAAATAAATACTAGTATCGCCTCACCGATATCCAACTATATATTAAAGAAGATTAAGAGAACTTTTTTAAAGAAAGTGCCAATCACCCATAGTAAGTTTTATGGTATTCTGACACTCCTTCTAGGAGTGTGAATTTTTATCTCAATGTGTGTAATTCTATTCAGCACCATAAATCGGATATCTTTGATTGAAGTCGACAGTAATCGTTCAATTGTTTTTCATTGAGTGATTAGGAAACCTCTTTTAAAATTGTTTTACAGAGTCAACTTTTGGTTCTATGTACACAACATTAAACTACAAAACATTTCTGTACGTTCTCAACTATTATGCCACATGAACCTATTTCCTGGTTCAAAAATACGAAACTTACGAGGTGTCTGGGAATTTCATTTCAATAATTAGATAACTCGAAATTTGGTTTCAGGTTTCAGATAATTCATTTTTTTGTTCCAGATAGTTTTGTTGTAGTCTCCTCTAAAAAAGGATGATTCTTATTTGAATCTGCCTCTTTTAAATGATTTCCTTGATTTGGTATCAATTTGATATCTATCAGATCGTTTCGCAAACAATTACCAGTTATATTACTATATCTGTATAACTAAGTTTGTAAACATTTTTAAAGGGTAATATTTTTCTTACTTGAAATAAACTCTTCCAATGTATTAGTTTTTCTCAGAAACTGCCTTTGTTCAATACATGCTAAACTGAGTCGAATATATTATTTTAATTTTTCAAAAACATCTAACGTTAAAAGGTGTTTAGGAAAAAGCTTGGACGTTCCCCTGAGTCTTCGCAGCCTACTGTAAATTGAGTACAGATTCTATACTAGCCGAATACGAAACAGTGTTTATTAAATAAATAATAAACTTTCTTGTCAAAAAACGAGTTACAAACTGCTTATGACCACGTGGCGGATAATAAACTAATTTATGCCATTGAAGAACCCTAAAGCACCATAAAAAAACCCAACAACTAATTTACTATCAGGAACGTTAAGTAGGAATTCGAAAGAAATTTTTGAGGGAGTGTCTGTGCAAAGTTTTGATAAGCTTGTATTTTAATAAAATGGTTTTAGCAAAGTTTTTCTAAATCATTGCTGAATAACATAACTGTTCTCGAGGAAGTAACTGCAACGAAGAGCTGATAATGCTTGTCACTGCTAACTCTTACGCTTTCTATTTTGTTTATATTATTATTGTAACATTATTATTCATTGTTCTGACCAGTTGAATATGAGCAAGCGATGTAAGTGAAATTTCAAGATCGTCAAGAATGTCGCACAAAGAAGAAAAAGTGTGTTATAGATTGTCAACAAAATGTACTGTAAATGAACAGAAACATTTGCCACGTATATACAATTGGTTGTCTGGGGACTACTTCACTCTACGATTTAGAGTATGAAGCACTAGTGACCTAATTTGAATTTTTCAGCTAAATGTCAATCATATTTTGTATTCTTTTGGGGTGTAAAGCTGAGAAATTTATATTATAACGTATTTGAGTAGTTAATAGTTTTCTAGTTTTTCCTGAGTCATCATAAGACATAGATGATGTTTAATCTCTACTATTAAAGTCATACCTCGACGAATAGTTAGCAGGTTTTTATACATCAGTGATTATTAGATGACATCTTGAGTACACTAATGACGTCCAGACTCTCATATCATACGCGGTACTTCAGAAACTAGAGCATGGCATATAGCGACGATCAAGTCTAATTTCATGCTCACTCAAAATTTCTTCAGAGGTGTCTATCTACATGCACGCTTATTTTCGTTCTTCTTTCTTTGTATCGTTCTGGCGTGTGATGTATACAAAGTCACTTTGAAAGAATTTTGAAACTTCATAATGTATACTTACGAATTGAAGCATAAACTCGTAACTATCGTAGCGACGTTATGATAGTTAAAACTGAATGTTAAGTTGTTGGTTTACTTGAACTCCAAACGCTGTCAAGTAATAGTTCAGAGATGTGAGTAGAATCAGCAGTGAGATTGGTTATGAACGCATGCAATTGAAATTTGAATTTTAAAACTAATGGGACGTAGTTAAGTTTTAGTTTCGATGGATTATGCATTACCCAGTGGAAATACCGTCTGAAAACATGGACCAGAAAGGATGAAGATCTTGAGGATAAGCTACGCTAGACCGAAGTAATATGATTTGAGGTAGGGTTATTTGTTTAGTTTGAATGGTATACCTTAGAAGTACTTTATTATAACCATTTGGATTTCCTTAAATTTGATGCGAGAACTTAAAGAATAAGTTGTTTGAAAATGCAGAAAATCTGATATATTACATTATAACAATTACTGAAATTATGAAAAAATATCAAAAGGAAAAATGAACACCATAAACGATATTCGGTATGTTATATATTGTTTATAAACACAACCTTTAATAATCGTGTTTTATTATGGTGTCTCTCGTCCAAACTTCTTGGAAAAGAATTTGAGAGACTGGGGTCTCTAGTATGTCAAGTCTTCTCGGATAGTAATTGTATCTACAGCACCCTCTTTTCCGAGAAAATTTTCATGAATTTACGGAAGATTTATTTTCATGCCTCGTAGTTATTCGGCAAAACAGAACTATTTTTTCCCTTTTAGAGTAGAAACTAGAAGCGCATAATAAGCGCAATTATAAAATCCAACGGTCGAGCTTTCGAACTCCTCTTCGTCAAATAAGACCTTACTATTAGGAATTTCTGTGTAGTATTTACTTTGAAAATGAATATTATAATTTACTTGGTTAAACTGCTCAGAACTATTGGTAATGCTTTGCACTGATTGGTGATAACTATAATTTTAAAGCATACATCAGTAAATGATGTTTCCAAGTATACTTTTCAGATAATTTACTAAATATTTCATTTGAAAGTAAGGTGTAATTTGTTGAAACGATGTGGGAAATAAAATTTCAATATATTACATTAAGAGTTGATGTAATGTGAGGACATACACACTACAGGACTTGTTTATTTAACACAAGAATACTTCACATAATTTTTCAGCATCATCCAGAGGTTTTAAAATACCGCTTGCTAAGGCGCATGCGTCGCTTTTACTTCGTTCACGAACGCTACACACGGGCAAACATTGAAACAAGGGTCAATGACCCAGGGTGCTAGCGCATCGTTGCGGTCATCATTGGAAGCTCTTTGCATCTCTTCTGTCGACGCGTTTCGTCTCGCTGCCGCTACACTGCGCTGGATGGTAGTATGGATGCCGCACTGACGATTGTCTAAATATAGAAACACTTTAATCGTGTGCACGCGGCGGTGACGAATGACGAAAAGGGGAGTGAGATTATCAAGACGATCATCCTCCCCTCGTATTTCTCGGAATATTCATGAACCTTCAACTAACAAGTCATACATCATTTTATTGTAGCAACTGTCCAAGAGGAAGTGAAAGAGTGTTTCCTAAAGATTTTTTTTATGATTACATTAACGTTAACTGTCTTAACGTTAAATTCTTTTTTCGTTAATTAAGTTTATAAACCAGAATTGATCCGTGAACTATTTAGCAAGAATTGAAATAAAGTACTGAAATAACATAACAAAAGACAAGTTTCTAATTCTCAGCATTTTATTTTAGATCATACGCAGTTCTTTGAACATCATTTTCGAAGAGCAAGTAATAAAGAAAGGAAAGACGTCCTGAATACCAAAAAAATTATCTAATTTAAAAGTGAGGTACATATGTGTACCCACAGGTTCCGAGTTGAGGGGGGAGTCCAGGTTTCCGTGGCTCCGAGAAATGACATGAATATCGTACTTAATAATAATTCAATAAAAATTGATATGTTGTCGCCAGAAAAATATCACTGATTTCTCATGTACTTGGCTCAGAGGAAAGGTCCCACTAGAATGAAGTATTATTTTTGTTCTTTAATTGCCAACACAAAATTATTAATAAAGTCGATTTATTGTCTATTGTTGTGTCAGAAGAGTCACCAAAGAAAGTTTAGATTAGTAGAAGTCGAATATAAATAAAACTGTTCATTCTTTAAATAGTCTCTTTTTCATTCACAGTTTTTTAATTCCGTGTTTTCCGTGTTCATAGATCAACTAATTGTGTACATTAAAATATGTATTGGAACACTTTAGTATTACTGTACGAAAAAAGTATAGAAATATTTTCTGTTTACATCAAGTGATCGAAGTCAGGAGTGAAAGAGTTGGGAGAAAGTGGAGCGATGACGGACCCCGAGTGCAACATTTGCCCATGGGCCCCTTGAAATATTAACGGTCGGTAGTTGATGCTCTTTGGTATACAATTTGACTTGTCGAGTCGACAACGAACTTGTTTTAAGGTGGGACTAGCTCATCAAGTTATTCAAATCACTTAAGAAGTATAGTAGTTTTCTTTATTTTTATTATAATTGTTTTATAACACAACATTATGAATTATAATGATAGAAAAATACTATCTAATTGTTATATATCCGTTAATAGTATAGTAAAAACATATTCAGGAACTCGACTCGTTTGAAATGCACAAGAGCGTGTAAAAACATGATGGTAGAACACAACTGTTTCGTAATTTACGGAAATAGTGAAATATCCTTTTATATTGTCCGGTGACATAGAGATAAATGTGATGTAAATATACCACGGAAAATTTACTATAAATCAAAGTAAACTTCCATCACTTCCGTGATATAAATGTTGGTCTTATTTTGTAAATAGATGTTTTCTCGCAATGTATTTCAACATCAATGATAATTGCAATTATTTGATTTAAATGGCCGGTGAAGTATGTTTTTCTAACGTTGACCCACAATAAGTACATGTTACCCCGTTTATTTATTCCAACTTCAGATATTTTAGTGATTTAATTCCACCTACGCTAGTACTACCTTAAGGCCTTTTAAATTCGCTACATCATTTCAGAGTAAGAAACTACACAAATTGTTTTCCTCGCTTTTAAAAGGTGTTAAATACTTTATTAATAAAATTTTAGAGTTAAAACCGTACAATTTGATTTTCAAATGGTGACATTATATGTTTCTGTCATGGTAAAATCTCTCTACTTCCAATCTCTAAGTTTGAGTAACCCATGTTAAAAACGTGCACGACTGATAGAGAAAAAAAAAATATCTCTGGTATTTTAATTTTTTGATTACATTAATTTACAAACGGAAGATGAAACAATTCGTTAAGACTGAAGTGAAAAGGCGAGGAAAATAGCAGTGAATCATCGGTCCGAAGTGAAGTACTTGGATATACGTTCAGGAAACACTCTGTTCATCGTTTCACAGAAGCTCATCTCGTAAGAGCATCTCCTGAAAATTTGCTCGTTTCTGATGAACCTACTCGAAATAGACCTGATTAAACTGTTTGACTAAAAACTGTTCATCAGTAATGTTCGGAGTAAACTTATTGATTACGCTATAGAAATATTTGTCAAGTTCAAGGTTTTCTTCTTATTTGTCTCCGTCAATATCATTGTCTGTTATCAGTGGCGTGACTAGTATGAAGGGACCAGACGAGTTCAACTCCTTTATATATGATTCATGTTATGATTGTGTTCTTATTACGTACGATAGAGATGAAGAAATGCAAGATTATTTCCTGAATAAATGACATATATATATATCAAAATACTAATACCGCATCATGGTCATACGAAACACACCAATAATCTAGTGTATTCATATTTTACTAGCTGAGTAACTTCGGCTAAACTCCAGTGTATATGGTGGTTTTCCAAAATTATTATTTCTGGAAGTAAAGTTTGGAATAGGAAACTAAATTCCAAAAAGCAGTTACCTTTTCATAAGATATATTTTACTTACAGATTATATATCACATGTATCTTTCATCTGCTGATTCTATGCTAAATGAAAGAAATGCTATTTATTATCGAATAAATTTCTATTCTTGAACGAGCTCGTACAAAATAAGAAATGAGATACATATTCTGTAATCTAAAGTTGTAATTTTGATGAGCGTTTATTTAAATTTTACTCGATGCAAAATATTTACTTGTGATGTACTGAACTATAAATGTCATAATATGAAAAAGTATTATTTGCCACATATTATTCCAAGTTTTCAAATTTCTCTAAAATTTAAAAACCGTTTCGATTGTAGGATTAGATGTACTCCTATGTGGAAGACACATATGGGATTTCTTGCTCCATTAACAAAGGCATGAAGATAGACACATATTTCTTTAGAGATTCCGGTATTTACTTCCTTGCGAGTATTAGGAAAGGATAATTATGACCGAAATTTATTCTCCTAATTTTCTACTGCGTAAAGCTTCCCTATCACGTGATGACTACTTGTGCGTCGCCTCGAGAAATCCGATCTTAGTTTCTTGAAAACAAATTTATGGGATTCTGATCCTGTCTGCCACCACTTCAGTGGTATGTCAACTAAGTTAGTGATGAACAGTTATATACGGAACACTGATAACAATTCAAACCCAATCATATATATTAATGTAAGCACGATGTTTCTCACAATAAATAGCTAAATACATTATATTAATTAGTGGTGGATTTAAGTAGGGTCGGGCTCAAGCACCCCCACCTAAAAAAAATGACAAAACGATTAAAATTGTATTCATTTTGTAAAAATTATAAAATGTGTGTGAAAGATGAGTAAGTATTTGCGTAGTAAAATTATCTTCTTATAGAGAAGAAAAATGTACGTCAATTTGCACCCAACTTTTCAAAATATTGTATATACCGAGTTTCCCAGTACAACTAATCTTCCCCAGTCCCATCTCACTCCTAATACACCAATATCATTTATCTAGAATTTATATTCTGCTGTAATATTGAACGATTATTGAGATGAGGTCCACAATTAAAACAATATTCAAATATTTTTGACGTTTTATTTTATCTTTGCTGAATAATTACTGAAGAATTTCAGAAGAATATAAGTAGTGCGCAGGTTCTTGGAGGCAGTACACTTTATTCACTATTACGAGTCTTCTATTTCTTTGCGAACGCTGATAAATGAGAGCGCCCACTGTTAGAACGAATCTCATGCAGCATGAAGTCATTATTCGCTAATTCCCAAAGACGACATCTGCTAGTTCATTCGTACATCAACAAATTTCTTAAGAAATAGAACACTTATTTACTTAATAATAAAATATTAAAGTAAAAAAGAAAAGTAATAAACGTATTACTAAATTACATAACATTAGAAAATAATATAGTACTAATTTTCTAATATTATGTATTTATGGGTTTATTTCTTTTCTTTTATCCTTTTTTTCCCTTTTCACTTGCAGTAAATAGGTTTTTGTCTCTGGATTTTCGTGACGTTACTCGACGTGTTTTGCGCGTAGCGGAAGCGATTTCATACTTTTATGCAAGTAATAATTCCGACTTCACGAGTCGCCTTCAAAAGCATTTGCATGTTAGCACTCCGCACTTCCGTTGCTCGGTGTCTCGCTCCCTGATTGTACAAGTGACTGCTGCTTGTCTCGAATACAATTGCCAATGCAGCGGGTACACTCATACAATAATCAACAATTGTCAAAGGTACTGTCATGCAATGTGTGCGTTCAGCATAACCCATCAATTATGAAAATGATCGCAGAGAAAGAAGCATAAGTAATTTTATTTTGACATCAAAGTATTTGAAATTTTTTTTTCAACATTTAAAATTATTAAAGGCGACAGATATTTCTTTTAAAGAAAGAGTGCAACATGTTTTAGTCAATTTATAAAAGTGTGCAAGCATAATTAGGATTATAAGATTTAATGACCCCCGCTCACGGGTTTTTTGTAACTCAAATACAATGTTATGCTCCTCATAGTTTAAAGTTATTATTAGTTCAAAATTTATTATTGAGGTAACGATCTCCGGCCTTCACTCTTATAACTAAGAAAAAAATTGCAGTGTACCCCAACGAACTTTCCAATTATAATTCTTAAAAAGATCATAATAAAAAGGTTACATGGCAATATAAATGTAAGAAATTATAAAATAAGAAATTATAGAAATCTATAATAATATAATAAAAATATATTATAATCATCAAACTCGTCGATATATTTAACAATTAAATCTATTTAAAAATATTTCAATTGTTTCTTCAAATTTTTAATTTTAAGAAACTGGAAGTGGAGCGCTGGGTGTAAATGAAGTCGGTACGAGCTGTCCAGAAATAGGTTACTCCGAATGCAATCAAAGTCAGTTCTCAAGTTTGGTTTCAATGCTTGTTCGTGAGTTATCGCGAGTCAAACTTTTTAACATACACACAAATATTCACGAACGACTTACGTCATTACCACGTAAAAGACTCTTCTGGTACTAATTCATAAAGATCAGACGAGATATTTTTCGACGCGTTACAATTCTATCTTTATACATGCTGCATTATTGGAGAGTAAAAAAATTCCCTATATCAAATCTTTAATGCTGATGGTTTCTAATAGATAAAACAATCTTATCAGGATGCGGTTTTCCCCATGTTTCTCTTCCGGAATGCTGTTACCACTTCCTGATCTTCATTTTAACATGTATCGCATTTCACAATTTTTCGTTAAAACACCGTTTCAAATCAATGTTATTTAATTTCGTTTAAAAATAAATTAAATCTATAATAGGTATGCTGTGAAATCATGATTGCTAATATGACCGAACAAAAAATATATTTTGAAGTACCTTCCAAAACAATGAAAAATTTTCTGTTTTCAATCAATTATTGATAGAATTCGCACTCCATATTGTATACGAGAAATAAATAACCTTGCATGTCTAGTATATAAAGGATTTATTGAGTCAAATGTGTTTCGGAGAGGTTTATGTAGAACAAGAATATTCTATGCTTTCATACAATAGATAAAATTCTAAACAGCACTACACAGACTGTCCCAGAAAAATTGGAGGGTTGATAAAGCACATTAATAGGAACAAGAAATCAAGGTGCACACGTCCTGAAATATCTCGCTAAGGAGATATAATGACAAAGAGGTATGAAAAGCGATTAATTACTGGAACTAAGAAAGTGATTTAGGTGTTCAAAGTTCATCAACAAATTACAACTTATGTTCAAAGTTCTGCCCATTAAGCCGTGCAGCCCTTACACTGGCGTCACTTGGGCTGTTGAGTATGTTCTTCTTGAAGTCTCGCAACGTCGGTAGAATTGCAGCATATGTTGTAATTTGTTGTTGAACACACTTATTATTTTCACATTTTCCCGAGAAAAGAGCTTTACTCGCCTTTTTGTCTTGTATTATTACTCTGTCTTTGTCGTTTCATCTCCTTCAGGAGACATTTCTGGACCTGAATAAAAATGAATAAGTAACGTAGCGTAAAATGATAAGCAGCAAGGTAGTAACAACCCTAGTAACAAGGAGTCAGTCTAATAATTTTAATCTTATTACAGGATGAAGAACAAGGAAAGATATGCTATTCATCAAGTATCCTTGAAATCCCCTACAATTGTTTGATAGGTTCTAAAACAATTGAAAATTTAATTCTCTACTATAACTCTGAGATAGTGTTCGTGTAATCGATTCATTCACACATGATGAGCAAATAGTTTACGAACAAATCGTTGTAATTTTTTTGTTACAGTAAGATAACAGAAATTCTTGCAATGAAGACAAGGCGAAATCTTTCCGCCGCGTTAACACACGAAAAACAAGAGATAAGATAACTTCGGCTGGATGAAAATGGTGTTGAACACGAATCGAACTTCGGACCTAATTTCATAGTACAATCTGTCTCCATTTTTACCCAGTCGAAATGACCATTATTACCCGTTTTTTCTTCGTCACATCTAGAAGCAGTATTTATTAAGAAAAATAATAATAAATGGATGACAGTACATATTTATTAAATAATTTATTTTATAAATATTAAATCCGTCACTACCCTTGGGCCCTTGATCGGAATTGATGGGATGGTCCCTTGCTTGTTTCCGGAAAGTAACTTAGATTATTGCCCATGTGTTCATACGTAGTTTGCAACTGCGTTTTTGACAATAAAATTTATGACGAAGAAACCACTGTGTTGTTACCTAAAGTATTTTATTTAAATTTCTATAATTCATTTTTATAGATTCTATGGCAGGTCGTTAAATTACGTAATTTTATATTGTAGAAATTACTTTTCCCTTGCTTGCTTCCGGAGAGTAAATTAGTTTTTTTTTCCCTCCACGTGGTCATACGCAGTTTGTACTGTTTTTTGACAATAAATTTATAATTATTATTATTTACTTTTCACTGACCGAGAAGTGATAAGAACAAACTCGAATCAGGATAGTTTCTCCCACTAATTTTACAAACTCAAAAACGTAAGCGTGTATTACATTACTGCATTTACAATGCCATTTGATCTATTACTGTTTCTCAACATCTCCCTTTCATAAGCGATCAACAGTAAATTGCATTTTAATTTTGATATGTTGAATGAAAATGGGAGACGGGACCAAGTTTCGAACTCGATACCTTCAGCTCAACGCGCTGATGCACTTGCGAACTGAGCCACCCCGTTAAGAGTGTTCTGTATGTTTGTGAACTTGCATTAACGTACGATATTCGTACATAGTTTCGTAGTACGTGACAAACACAAAATTGAATTTATTATATCAATACAAGAAGCTACTTTAAAACTTACATTACAATCTTAGCAAAGAAAAATTCCTTGTTTTAGTCACTTCTAGATAAAAACATTAAAATTGACATCAACTTGAGTATTAGAGTGTTACGGCACTGCACTATGCCCAAATTTTCATAATTTGTAAACATACCCCTCAAAACAACAAGATATATACATATTCCTCTCTATCCGACGTCTTGGTGATTGGCTGATTAGAATCGTGCAACCAAAAATAAATACATTTTTGAAGGTATTGCGGAATAAAATATACTTCATGATTTACTTTCTAGGAAGACGCAAATTGTATAAATACTAACATGCCATGTTATGTATGAAGATGATAGTCTTTGTTCTTTACTCTTGGATTTATGTGGATGTCCAAGGAAAATGATGGCTGTGACAGTAAAAGTTAAATCATGACAATGACATAAAGGAACAGATAAAATTTCTTATTTATGGATGTGGATAATCGAAAATTATTCTGAAACGTTAATGATAATATGTTACCATAATCACTAAGGTATTTGCTACGCAACAGTAAAGAAGAAGAATTCTTTTAAGGCAATAATCCATAATTTTCTGGTTCTTTTCGTTACAATATTCTATGTACTAATATTCACAGTTTAAATAACCCATACGTTTAACAATCAATCAATTTAGTTCTTAAAAACAATTACAATATATGGTACAAATATACTACTTATAACGAGGAAACAGATAAAAGACAAAGCCTGAGTCTACTTGGGTAACCATTCTAAATACTAAAATATTAAATAACTTAATCCTAGAATATTCGATAGACTTAAGCAGGAGTCGAAACGTTATGAGACGATTAATTAAATACAAAATATGTCTATGAATGGTCGTTTTCGATAATCATGCACACCAAATGAGGAAACAATGGCAGATCAAAATCCGTAATTTTAATACCTAATGTCTCTACAAAGTGGTAATAGAAGGTTTGAACGAATTTTTTGTGAGGAGAAAAATGTCAATTGCTTGCTTTGTGTTTGATAAGTATATCAGCATGAGATTGCCACTCATTTTTTAAGACTGTGCATTCTTTCGCTATAAATCATCCAACTGATACGAATCATTTAGAGATATGGAACATCAGGGATAATCATAACAAGAAATCATTTAACCAAAGACACCAACAAAAGATATCAGAATTACAAAGGCACGAGGAAAAAGTCGTGTGAGATGAAGCTAACTAAATTTTGTACTTAAGAGAAATAAAAACTCACATTTTTAAATCCCTTCCGTTCTATCTCAAATTAATTAAAAACCTTTTTTGCTACCGACCACATTGATGTAAGTACGTTTTTGACATGAAAAATATAAAAAGAAATAGGTCTAAAGAAGTAAACACTATATGTTATCAAATGGCAGGTTGAGCGTATACCCTTGCTTCAAGAATAATGACTAAAATTTTAATTCTTATAATTGCGACGAAAAAGAATAATTCAATACTTCCTACCCTTCCTGGATAACTTTTCTTACACCCTACCATTATGCGTTAAATTCTTCAAAATACTCGTGCATGATACTTTTTGTAAAATTCATATTCTAATTACATTACTTTTATCTCATAGATGAAACAATTTTGCCAATACATCCCATCCACAACTGAAAGGAATACTTTTGTATTGAATGAAAATACGCTCTTATACCTCTTCTTTAGCTTATATAAAATGCTGTTAAAACATTTATTCTCTACAATAACAATTAATGTACACGAAAATGTTTAATGATTTAAAAATTGGATGAATCCCGATCCTGCATTCCTTCTCGGCTCTGAAGGTCCATTTTTGGGAAAATGACATCTTGGAAACACGTGTTTGTCTCACGGATTGAAATTATTCCTACATTATTTGAAGTTTCAAGTAGTTCTTTTTACGTTATACTTTGGCCGTTCAAAGAATACATCAACGACAAACAGTTTCTACGTATGATTTATCAACAGTCGTTGGTCACAAACTGTTACTTAAAAAATTGCTGGACTGACGTAGAAATCGACGTAAAGATTTTGTTTTCAAGTCGATATTAGGTACACATTAACAAAATGGATTTTCAAATCTGTCAACCATATTTATGATATACGTCAGATACTTCTGAGTGACATTCATGTCTATTCTTTTTCTTTGTTTTATACATTCTTTTTTAATTCTTTGACAATTGAGAGTGGGAGTGTCTTTCCCTGCCACCACTTCGCTACGACCATGTTTCCAATGCACTTCCATTGCAACTATCCTTACGAAGAGTCCTTCAAAGATTTTAATCACAAAACCTAATGTTTTATGAACATGTTAAAGACACTATTAATAATACTGAAAGTAGCTAAACAGCATGTCTAATATAAGAAATACGGTCACCAACATGTCTAAAAACACCATATGTTAAATTAAATAATTGTAAAACCGTTCTATATAGATATTATATTTCTAGGAAAACATAAATTCTATATTCCTTATGTTATGGGAATATAATGTTTTAAGCTAAAATGAATATATGTTCGATTAGATTACAGATAAAAAACTACTATGTCACTATTATATCATTAAAGTATTAATTTTAAAATGAATAATATTGGATACTTGTTCATCGCAGATATTTTTCGTCTGTTGATTTTGTACAATTCTTTGAATATTCTCGATTCGATCTTCCATGGATCTTTAACAGAGACCTACATGGATTGCGTGGGCTCAGAAGGCTATTTCCAGAATACTTGGTTTTAGCTACGTAATGCGATTCACTCCAGTAACTTAAATGGACCAAGTGTCAGCAAGAACTGAAACTCGGATGCTGTAAAACGAAACATTTCCCAGACTTCACAAGTTTCCTCGAAAGACAAATTTTTGTTGGTGATGTTTCAGGAAATTATAATAATAAAATAAATTTCAGAAACAGAATAACAGTAGTATTATAAATAAATTAACAGTATACGAATATTTGTGCACCTGAATTTTGAGCAAATACTCTTTCTTTAATCGTCACTGACGTATGTAGAATGGTTATTAATGTTGCAGGATTTGTAGTAAACTAGTGAAATAATTATTAGTATCATTAATCCCTTCTTTACACAGATAATAGTAAATTTATTGACAAAAATCAGATTCAAACTGTGTATGACCATCTGGAAGAAAGAAAACAATGATACTAAAAGAAATTAACGAGTTCGTAATTATTTTTATTAACTTTATTTTAATAAAAATATTGAGTAGGAAACGGGTCTAATATATATCCAAAACATATTTTCAATAAATATTTATTCATATAGCATCTAGATTTACAACATTATACATTTGGAGAACAATATTTACTAAAGAAAAAGGTATATGCTCGATTAATTATGCAATTTTATTATAAACAATCAATAACTTTATTTTTTGTTAAACAGTCTATTGCAATTTAATCGTGCATGGTCAATGTTGTGATGCTAGTTTAGAATCATCTTATAAATATTATAGGAATATTTATAAGTAATTTGTTATTCGAATTATACCAATTCCATACGACATCTTGCAATTATATTCAAATTCTGTTAAAATCTATATTTTATCAGAGTATTATGCAAACGTTTTTGACAGAAACTGTAATGGCTTTTACATTGCCTATGAAGACCTTGCGAGACAACGAATCTCGAGATGTCGTTTAAATATAGAGAATGGTAAAGTTCATTGAAGTCAAGAATATACAAAATATTTTTGTTATAGAAGTCCAAATGTGTATAATAAAAAAATACAAAATATTTCTTGAAATAGCGGTGTAATTAAACATTTTATCTCGTTACGATTTACCAGCGGTACTATAGTCTTCAAAATATGGGCGCCGTTTCAAATAGACCTACATTTGGTCGAACGAAACTTCCCCTGCCGAAGGGGAAGCAAGAGGAGAGAGCCGTTGCAAACGTAACAGATCCAAAACTGGTCAGAGCGTTGGACTTAGAAAAATAAATGGGCCCTTTTTTTCATCAGTAGTGTACAAGAATTTATTGATTTTAATAAAACATAAATTCGTCCTCTACGTTATCACGCAATTGCTGTATTTCTTTCAAAATAACTCATAACAATTTCAAAGCTATTTTCTTGCATGCTTGTGTTGTGTATTATTATTCATATAAGTTTAATTCTATATGTACTCAATCTTGGCACGGTTTGTGCATACGTTCTGTAGTCCCATCCCGACCCGGGTTTTTCTTCGGGTAGAGACGGATTTTGTATACCGGCTTTCTAGATTCTTGTCTAGGGGCGGCGCCTAGTGAAATGATAAATATCGAATTTAGTGTTCTTTTAATATTATAACAATATTTTCCTTAATATCTATAGCTTGATAACAATACGTACTTCTGAAATAACTTTTTATGTTTTATTAAATTCAAATTTGTTGATATTCTATTAATATTATAATATGTACCAAGCTATTTATATTATTTTTTAGGAATGTGCTGAATGTTAAATCCACCTCTGCTATAGATCCCTTGATCGGAATTGATGGCAGCCCTTGCTTCCTTCCGAAGAGTAAATTTAATTATTGGTCGCCATGTGGTCATACGCAGTTTGTACTGTTTTTTGACAATAAATTAATTATTATTATTAAAGTAAAATCATTTAATTATTCCAAAAAAGTTTGCTAATAGTTCGTAAATATTTAAATAACATAAAATTCGAAATTATTAATAATAATAATATTAATGAGACTCAAAGAACGGAGTCTAGAGTGTATAGAATAGTGAATACGCTGGTATGAAGAAAATAAAGATGTTCATTTAAGTCTCTAACAGGTAAGTTGCATTTATCATTTTGGGATTAACCTATTTGTAGCTCTACATTAGTTACACATTAAGAGGTCCACATAATTGAATTTTAATGAGTTTCGAAATTGAACAGTTCAGCCCCCATCTTTCTTGACGTTTTCTTGACAAGTGCACATCAATTTTATCAGTGTATTAAAAAATTATTTAAATTAATTTTAATATTTATGTTTTAATAATCTCTACTACTCTTATGTCACACAATATTCTTAATGTTATATTAAATATAGATGGTATTGGTGACTGTTGGCGTTATTCACTTCTTCGCCACTTTTCCTTGTTTACTGAAGGAAGATTACTGAAGATGACCGCTATGTGGTCGAAAGTTGACTCTAATGATAAATATATGGTTGGCGAGACTGCGCAAATTAACTTCGTTCTTAGTGTTGCACAATACTTTTCTTTTTTTCTTCATCTCCAAAAATTTTTACTTTTCACTAGCTGACCCGACAGACGTTGTCCTGTCCAAATTTCAATAAATTTGTTTGTGATCATTCTTCCGTCACTTACGATAGAGAGTTCTACAAAAATTATGTTTTTTGCAGTTTCACCGAATTTTTCTACTTTCCTTTGTAATTGTCCCGATTTTTTCTGAAAACTTTTCCAGGACCTCAACGAATAAAACACAACAAGAATTACTCATATCCATCGTTCGAAACTTGAGTTATGGTCTTCAGTTCATACAAAATCCCATGGAAAAAAACACTTTCAGTTTTTCCTAAATTTTCCAATTTTCCGGGCAACTTTTCCAATTTTTCTTTCCCTAAAAATCTTATTCTGGCTACTACAAACATGTTTTTAAAAAAGCCAATTCGGTCTAGCCGTTCTAAAGTGATGCACTTACCAACGAACAGCATTTAATAGTTTATTTCTGTAGATTAAACGCTTGAAAATTACAATAGCATTAACGTTTCTGTTAGTTAAGCACCACACGATGCGTCCCCTTTTCAACATCTTTCTTTTACGACTTTGAAAATTCAATGTAAGTACATATTATCAGTCACTTGCCTTTTTAAAACTGACAGCTTTGTGACTGGTAAACAGATTTAAATCGTTATTTATTACGCTTTTAAAATGATATCTCTTATAGCTATCCAAAAGAACATATTAGGATAACAAATTAAGTTTTACTTCGTGAAAAGGAAAATGTTTAGTCATTTATTCTATCTTTAGAAGTCACTTTAAGGTAAAAAAAATTATTAACAAAATACTAAAATAAAATCCAAAGAAGTCCAACGTTTCTTTTGCAGTCTTTTATTTACCACGTCGTTTTGGGAGTTTTCTTCGCATTCCTTCACTTTTCCTCAAATTTTATCATTCAGTTATTCATCAAATTTATTTCCTTTCTATATTTCTTCCCACGATGTAGTCCACAGAGAAAACAATGTCACGTGGTTATAACTGTAGCCAGATGAATATCTTCTTGTGATTGTGCAACAATGCTTTAAAGTTAAGATTAAAGTTTTGTTTTCAGGTAGAAATGTGGTTAATTCTCCCAAAATTCTTTTGATTATTTATATTTTGAACAAAATAAAAGATAAATTACACACATTGGCGTACCTACACTTCATGAGACCCGGGGCAGGAATAATTTTTGGAGGTCCGTCCCACTAAAGGTTATGGAGACCACCATACACAAACGTGTTTGCATGCCAACTAGTACAGATCCTACGAATTAAAAAGAGTAGATATTTGATAAGGTCAATTTTTATTTATTTTACAGCTTTAAAAATATTTCAGATAATATTTATTTTCAAATATACGAGTTCAAATGATACTTGGTTATCCATTTGGAGGCTCCTCACATGATGTACTCCCCCCATCCCCCGCGTCACTCGCTGTGGACGATACTGAATATACGACAGGTTACACTACCAATAGCTTAGAATTGAATTGGCATCTTGTTGGGTTCCACGATTTTACTCTTTATCGTATTTTACTAGGTCTGAATGGTTAGCGAAAGGTTGGCGTTGAAGATAACACCAACCGTTTTTAAAAAATAAGTTTATTTCCTATGTCACTTGACCTTGTAGGAGAATAATAGCCCTGCGATCAGGAGTTTCGATTCCTATCCATCCACACGAAGTGCACGTAAGAAATTTACGCATCATTTTTTTAATAAGTTTTTGAATCGAGTATTTGACATACATAGTGTAGAGTTAGTCTCACTGTGTAGCGTGTTTGTCCAAGACAAAACGATAATGGCCAAGAGCGTATACTAGTATAGCAAGGGTTCCACGAAAAGCAGCTCGCGAACGCGGGGTGATTTAACACCGCTTCGTGACGCCGCACAGAAGAGTATATTCAGACGAAACACTTATCCCAAAAGAATTTTATCCCGTGAATCTGATGGATTATGGCGAATTATATTTATATGTATATAAACAAATGTCATGTTAAGTTGAAAGTATTTTTGAT
>NNCF01126148.1:1095816-1111739 GCA_002313205.1 Laupala kohalensis | reverse complement strand
TCGGTAATTTCCAATATTAAGTTTGTTTCCTTTCTTGTGTAAAGGTTTCACTTTAGCTCTCTTAAATATTTTAGGAAACACACCTTCCGATAATGAACTATTAAAAATATTTATGAGTGTATTTAATATAGCATGCGACGAAAATTTAACAATAAACTCAGGTATATCATCTACTCCTGTTGAAAATTTGTTTTTTAATGAGCTGATGATTCTCATGACTTCACTGGCGTTAGTTTCGGAAGTGAACATAGAATTGGGTACGTGGGTGGATATAATTGGAGGACATTGATTTGGATATATTGAGTTCGTTATTTTACCAACTTCTGAGAAGTGAGAATTAAAGAAATTTGCAATGTCCTGAGGATCTGATATGATTTTGCTATCGTTTAGTAGAGAAATATTGTCTTCGCGATTTTGAGAAGTTGACTTGTAATTTTTAACAATATTCCACATGGCTTTCATCCGGTTGTTCGATTTTAGTATATGCCTGTCGTTTTCCATTACTTTAGCTGCATAGACTACTTTTCGAAGAATAGTCTTATATTTACGAAAATAATTATGGAATTCGGGTGGTTGGTTATAGCGTTTTGAAAGATAATATAAATGGCGTTTGTTTTTGGAATAAATCCTTATCCCTTGAGTGATCCATCTATTGTATTTCTTTGTGTTAATTAACTTGCGTTTTATGGGAAAACTAGATTTGTAATGTTTTAGGAATATTGAGATAAATACATTGAATTTCTCGTCAGTGTTTTAGCAATTGTAAACATGTTTCATAAAAATGTTTCATAGATTCATATATTTAGCCGGTAAGAAATATGTACCCAATATAAAGATTAAATTATAAATTCAATTACACTTAAGAGTATTTCTCTTAAGTAGTTTGGAAGAGTATGAATCTCATTTCATAATGTTCAAAATATTACAGTACACACTGAACATATTTGAAATATAAAAATATTCATAACAGGAGAATCTTATGTACCGAACAAGAAATTTTACTTCCATAATCATTACATATTTCTACATTAATAGGAGTGTATTTCCTAGCAGCTATATACTTACGTCTGTTTTTGCTGAGGCAGTAAATGTCAGTAAGATTACAGGTTTCCGCTGTTTCTAGGAATAAGAAATCAAAGAGAATCATCGAATGAATACAAATTATTTCTTTTGTAATCATTAATTTACTAATTTTTAATATAAATGTAATATAAGTACATAATTTTCGTTGCTTTGTAACATTATTAAAAAAGTTACAATAATATTATTATAACAAAAATTTACGGTGTTGTTTTAAAGATGCATGATATTAATTTTTATGTACAAAATTTTTGTTAGTGTTTTCATAAAGTTCGTATTAAACGCATTACAAACGGGTAATCTTATACTTACAGGATGTGATGTTTTTGATGTGAATAAAAAAAGTTCGGATTACAGGGGTAAAAATTAAATAGACGTCCCATGAAATTTTACGTCACGTTTGGAAAACCTCTATCACATTGTTTAAGAACATGGGAAAAAGGCGCATTGTTTTCAGAAGGAATTGGTAACGTTCGGCTTGAGGGCCGTACGCTACCGCAGAAGCCATGCTATGCAGAAAGCAACATCTAAACCAGGACCTTTCACTCTAGCACTCTATGGAACCACAAAGGTTTGCTCGGACTCGCAATCCAGAACGCGAGAGCGATGCTTGCGGAAATATAGGTCTTACGTCATAGGACGGATCCTATGCATTCGTAATCGAATTAGTGATGGACTGTAGACACTCTATAACCTTACTTTCATTGGAGTTAAGAAAACTAAACAATTTTTCTACATAATATTTTTATTAAAAAACAACTTTGACTCTCTAATAATATATAAGTGAAAAAAATACAATTACACAACTTATAATCCACAACATTAAAAAAAATTCATTCATAGTAAGAGAATCAAACATTCAGAGAGCGTATTAGAAAAATAAGGTGCTATACATTTTAGCTATTTTACATTCTTTTTTTTTTTTCTCTTTCTAGGTTTTTTTTTCTCTCTTTCTAGGTCTTGCATGTTTGGTACATACGATTAAGTGAAATTTAGTCTCAAAAAATTTTAAATTATAATCAGATAAGTTATTTCTGGGTCAAGTTTTCCACATATTCGTAAGTGAAAACTAGATTAAAATATTCTCCATTTTTAATCAGCAATAACGGAAGCACATTTGAAGCGAAAACACTTTAGTGTTTATTCCTACTAAAACTGTCAGCACTGGCTACACTAAAGTGTCAAGAAGTGTTTATTCCTGCTCTCAAATATCTCATATGTTTGGTGGTTTGATTATCACTTGATTTTTGCGTTGAAATTATTTTTCTGATGTTTCGTCACTATTGACATAAGTCATTTCTTTGTGTTACTTTATTTTTCTGTCAAGTGTTATTGCTTTGCGTTCTCCATTTATGTTCTTCATTCTCTGAATGATTAGACATATAATGTCGGAGTAAATTAAACCGGTCAACGCGGTTTAATATTTTGCGGTACCCCAAGAAGGTGGCATATCCCCCACTATCCATAAAAAGATATAAATATTTAGGGTTAAAAGAAGACGATTAGGATTTCCTTTCAGAACAACACGCTTCTTCCGCCATATCGTAAGAGCCACTGTGACTGACTTCACAGGGACGTTCTTTCGTGCGTTCCGGCTGTTTGCCCTTCCGTTCCTCGGAGGTACTTGCTCCGGATTGACCTATGTGAACGGCCCTGGTCTAAACGTTCTTTGCCATGATATACAGCAATAATTTCTCACGAGATACCCGAACGGGAAAAAAGCTGTTGCGGACCATTTGAAGTCATGGGTAGAGAGAAATAATGTTAAACAGTACTAAGCTCTAATATACGTTGCTATCCGTTGCAATTTATATTTTGCCCATCCATGCTCACATGGTCTGAGAAGAATGACTGGGAATATTTTTTCAGTCATACAGTGGTCTAAAAGATGTACAGTGTAAGTCGATCATTCAAGATACAGCTAATAACGTATTTATAATAATTTTGAATACATAATATATTGCCAAAGGAATGCTTGAACGCGTGGAGGACAATGAGTTAGATCACTCTTCGGAAGCAAGCAAGGTACCATTCCAACCAAAGTACCCAAAGAAAACCAGAGAGACTCGGGTCAGGATGAAAATTTGTGAATTTCAAATGATTGTGTTACAGTCTAAGTTAGAATCTCCATTCAGTGCTAGTCGGTTCAGGAAGTGTTCAAGGTTTATGGTTTATCTTCTTTAGTTCGGCCTGATATGCAGCAGGAAGCGGTTTATAATTAATATTGAGATACCACGAGTTGAGTGCGTTAGAATTTTCAATAACGTTTCCTCGTGCGAAAGGCGCATAGAACATAGCGTAATGGTAGTGGAGCTTGTAGCGTAAATTGGAAGTGTCAATTTTAACGTGGTAACGAGTTTAATGGTGTGTGAACCAAGAAGTGCAATAGGGAATAAATATTCCTTCACAGTTATGATCAACTGAGTCAGTTAGTGCCATTTAAATCGTTTGAATATAGATCGTTATCCTCCTTCCATCCCTCTCTATCCATAACACAAATAAAATGGCTTTTAAAACCTTGTGAAGACGTTGTAAAAGTGGATTTTGCATTCAAACCTTGTCATTCATTATGCAAGTGATTAGCAGTGTCAAAGGCGAGTAATTTTTATGGATCTGAATATACTTGTTCCTATTTTCAGAAACATATCACGTACATTAATACGCAAATGTCCCATAGATATTTCGTTCCTTTTCTGTGGAACCGGACGGGAAAAAAATTACTAAAATGATGGATCGTATTTTAGAGCATTAAAGGAAGTGTCTACTATTTCCTATTGCTTCATGATTTCTGCTCCTTTCCGAGAAAACAGTATTTAAAAATGAAATCAAGAAAAGACACTACTTGACTTATTCAGTTGAAATCGATTTATCTGGACTTCTTGGTTCAATGAAAGTCTGGCAAGTAATAAACAATATTCTAAGAGAGTTGTACGTGAAGCTCCATTGTGTATTGTGATATACTATTCATATCTGTTCTGATGTCGTCCTTACATTGTTGATGATAAATATGAAACCGAATGAAACTTGCCTACAACTAGATGATATGGGGGAAAGTATTATCTGCCATGTTTTCCCGGTAAAATGAGATAATCTTACTATTTAAAAGTAAACATTTATATGCTCTTGCATACAAGTTAGATCCAATTTTCCGTGCGATTATTGCAAGTGTTGACGCAGTTATAAAATTTATATAAAAATAAGCAACCCACTTTTTTCTTTTCAATAAATACTAGCCGCAAATGAAGGGATCGGCACATTTCATCTCGGTGACGATTCAACTAGCAGACGATTCAGCTTATGGGTCAATCCATTTTAAATGATCCAGAAATAAAATAAAGTGTCACCGCACCCCTTTAGAAAAAAAAATTGTGTGTTGTTCCTAGTATTATTGGAGAGTTGAAAAATATAATTCAAAAAAATTTACCATGTCTGGTTTAAAAATGGCGGCAATTTTCGTTCTTCCGCTTTTGGCCTTCGTAAGCGTTTACGTAAGCTTTAATATCTCAAGATTGGTTTGATCTTGAGATATGATTTTAAAAAAATGAATTGAATCTTGAATACATCTCTCAAAGTCATTACAGAAACTTGAAGAGGATGGAAACATAAAATCTTTTCTTTAACGAGTTGCCTACATTCAATAATTGGAATGATCAGACCGCCTGAGAATTTACAGTATACATATGTGTGCAGTATACATATGTTGATGAATTACTTTTTTTTTTTCAATTCCTCTTTTCGTTGTCCATTTATGTCACACTCATTTCATTCAAATGCTACATTTCATAGAAGTAATACCAATATGTTTCCTGCTTCAAAATTTTGAATAAAACTACGAAATTATGAAAAAGTGTACTGTGTAAAATTAGGAGGAAACAAAGGGGGACCGAAAAGAGACTACCTCCACGCTGGATTCCCTGGAAACGACAAAAGTTGTCTAAAACTATAAAAATCTTCAATAAAATTGTTTTACCTAAATAGATGTAAAATATTTTATCTATCTTTTACATGATATCCTTTTGAACTATCATCATGAATTAAAAACCCTACTTACTGAATGCATTATTAAATGTCATTATATACTTTTTTATAAATAAAAACGGGAAACAATCAAGGAAGACACGGTTGCTTCGCAGAAGTTGTTTATCTTATCATTAACAACAGGCGAAATAACAATCATTACGTTAAATATTTTAACTGTGTTATTTATTTTTATTAGTATCGGAGAAAATTCAAATAAATGAAACACAACATTTGTACTTGTTCAATAACTCACGCAGAGGGAATATAAGAAATGGAATGAGAAAAGTTTGTTGAAGGGTAATTTGAATGCTTAAGAGGGAAACATATTTTATTCACAGCAACGTCAAGAAAACCCATTCCCACGAGCTTTCGTCTTCAGGAGCAATAAAGTTACATGAATCATTAATTTACGCGTCTGACGGAATTATAAATATCTAACTTACCAATATATCAGGCATTACACATTTGTGGATTTTACACAGTTGTTGCTCGCAAGTATGGCACTCTTGGACCGCACCTACTAATCACTATAACAGAAATGCAATGAATCCTGTTAAATAATTTTAAATGGACTTGACGAGTAACAGCTGATAGCGAATGAGCTCCGTTGAACAGTCTTTTTTTCTAACAATCCCTCGAATACATAATTTTTTACCTCTCTGACGAGTCAATGCTACGCTACATGTAAATTATATTTACAGATAAATTAAATTACCTCATTTTGTTCATGTGGTTTTAGGTTTTGATGCACTTATGTTGTGTGAGAGAGTCCTTTTTTATCTTTCTTTGTTACTTTTGAAACATTTGTCCAAATCTGTAGTAATTTTGCGCACAAAAGGGAATGAATTTGAAGATTTTATTTTCTGAAAGTGGTGAAAATCATAATATAAATCTAACAGACTTTCCTTTATGTTTTTTTTTTGACTTACTCTTTCATATTATTTTTCAGAAATTCCATATTATTTTTGGAGAGAGTAACATTTGAAGTATTTAATTTTTGTTTAACTATCAAATGGATGAAGGTGGATTTATTATATCATTTTGTTTTTCTACTGGAAGGACTTTATTCGTTTTATTAGAGAAAATAATTTAAAATATAAAAATTTGTGGAAGTCTTTTTAATTTAGATTTTCGTAATTTCTGTACATACTACGCCGTTGTGACTGATCGATTGACTTGCTCATTCATCAACGTAGAGAATAAGAAATATAACCATCAATTTCCTGACAGATTTGTTGCTCTTGTATAGAAGAATATAGGTAAAAACAACAACAAATTGTTTCAAATTTCCAAAAGACGTGCATTGTTGTGGAATTTGTATTTTCAACTGGTGGTGGACGAATGTCTTCTGATTTGGTACTTCTTGGCATCATTTTATTTGTCTGAAAATGGTATTTGGGATATACAAAGTCAGAAATAAGATAATAGTAAGAACAATTGCTGTTGGATTTACAATTTTTTTTAAATCAAAGAATAATGAGGGTTTCTTACTAAAGAAAAATTAAAATATATTAAAATATATTTTTAGTGTATAATTAGAAACATATTTGTAAAATATATTTATTTTCGTAGATTAACTTTTACCACTGTGAAGGAAATATAAATATGGTGTTGCACGTGTAGTGAAATAACTCGTACATTGCTTAGTATTAACGAGGGTGACACGTTGACGACGACGGTGATCTGTAAACTTTACCGTTTTCATTGTCCAACCCTGCGGACTACCACCTACATCACCACAGCTTGACCCTCCACCGCGCTGGTAGGTAAGTTGAATCGTCTCTGAGTCGAATCGTCACTGAGATGAAATGTCACAAACTCGTAAATGAAACAAGGTTTTATTAGGGTACACCTTGAACTGATTGTGCCAATGGGGTTGAGCACTTGTATAGTTTCATTATTTTTGCAACCCATATCTCATAAAATCTGGGCTTTTCAATCTTTGATCGCAGTTCCTCATGTTAAAGTGACGCTCTTCCATGCTCAGTCCAATCATTCAATGTTCAATTCAGCATCTTCCCGGAAAGTTTTGGAGAAATCCTGTTATTTTGTTCGAATTTTTTTCGAGGATGCTGATGAACTTTATAAATCCCGAGGTTGTTTACAACTAGACATTCAACTTAAAGCGCTCATGCGCTTAACAACTGCGCTTAACATCGTAAGCTGAGGTAAGCGCATCAGCACGTTAAACTGAAAGCCCCGAGTTCGAATCTCGGTCCCGTCTCCATTTTCATTCAACATATCATCTCTCACCTGGCGACGAGGTTACCACAATTTAAGAGATTTCTGTATGTTTGTGAACTAGACATTCTTTTGAAATAGTGTACGATAGAGTTGTGTCGACACAAATATCGTAGTACGATAGAGTCGGAGTGCCTTAGTGTTGAAATGCGTTTGCGTCGGAGTTTGATGAGGATGGATGTTAAAACCTCAATCTTACAGTCGTATTCGATCATTCTCCAACCCTACCATAAAATAGTAACATAATTATTAACTCACCTCCAAGAGGAAAGACAAAAGAGTAGCAATTGCATAATTCTACCATGAGCTTTTTGCGACATTGCATGACACAGTTGTTGAATGTATAGTTCCTCATATCTAAAACTGAAGCTTCATTTGGAAAACGACAATGTCTCCTTTCAACATCAATATCGTACACCTCGGAAGGGGAGTAAGTTTCCTTTAAAGATATTCCAAGGAAAGTTTGTCTCCCAAAAGGTACCAAAATCTCACGAGAATTGCTGTCTGGGTAGTTCATCTCGCTATGGACCATTACCTGAAAATAATATTCGACGCAAAGAAAACATGTGGAGATAAACTTTTGAAGGATATCTCCTGCAGAAAACGCTGAGACATTACAGTCAAAACAGTCGTTGTGTCAAACATCAAGTCAAAAAAGATCCCAAAATAGTTAATTTATGACTTATAATAAACTTACAACACTAATCAAAACAACTTATAATAACAGTATCTGGAAAATGTGTAATGGACATAAATAAATAAATAAAACGTTATTGAAATCCATACTAATATATAAATGCGTAACGCGAAAGCGTGTCAGTGCTACCTGATCACGACTAAACCACAGAACCGACCGTGATGAAATTTGACAAGAAATAGTTTACATGTCCAGGATGAAAAAGACTACCTCGTATTTTAAAATGTATGATAAGAAAGATAGGAATTATTTTTGATAATAAATGCCGATAAATTCAAAAAAAATGAGAATTATATTTTCTTACGTTGTCTAAAAGTTTAGTAATAGATGTCAACTATGAATGGCACTATTATTTGCCTCAAATAGTTCTACAAAATAGTCCGCGACGGCATATGAGTATCTGCAAAAATTAACCTAAATTATCGATAAAACGTTATTATTAAACGTCAATCATAATAAAATTTAATCGATTAATTTGTTTTGTGCTTTTAACAAAGATAAAAAAGTCTTTCGTAAAATTTCAACGAATAGCTTGGATTTTACAAAAAAATTAAAGAAATGGTGCAGCCGCGTAGTGTATTGGAAGCGAAATTCGACCGGCGTGGTTACAGCAAGATGGTGTAGAGTATACAGTCAAGTTTCGTATTAAATTTGTATTATTATGAATGTGAAAAATTAGGATTCTGTACCAGTAAGTAAAAGTATTTTAATCTTACAATATAGGGTTTTTTCCTGAGTAAAAGAAGATTAGTCCAAGTAAAACTCCAAGCAACGCAGGGTAATCAGCTAGTACTAAATAATTGAATTAAGTTTTGTTCACGACTTTCGAATTAGAGCACTTCTCAAAAATAATTGCAATCACAAGATTTGCAAACTTTTTTAAAAAATAAGGCCAGCTTCTAAACATGTAATAATTGACCGTTTGAAGCCTGTATATTACTAAAAATATTCCAAAGAACTCACTTTAAATCCATATGAAGCCAAATTTGTGTCAAAATAATTATTTCGGTCATTCTTCAGAACTATAGTTAATCCAGTCATTTTTCCACATGCTGACACTCTCTTGGCAGTCATATCAACGTTAAACTTTTCCCTGAAGAGAAAAATTGGAAAGATCATATCGTGAAACACTGTAAAATATTAACATCTATACTAACTAAAATGAATTATTCGGAATGCCTGTGGCATAGGAATCGGAAAACGTTATTGATAAAATTAAATGAAATTTCAATGGACTCTTCTTGAGTGTTATTGCAATAAAGTACATAGTACGGTTAATATTAAAGAATTACAAGAGCAGAAAAACAATTAAATTTGGCTGCAAATCAGTAGATTTGCAGCCAAATCTCACTCCCACTTCGAGTATAAAGCTCACTAATGTGTCCGAGTTTAATTTCATTACGTGACGCGGACAATCCATTTGTAATATGTGTGACCGAATCGTAGAAGCAAAATTATGTGAAGACTAAGAACGTTGTTTTCAAATGCATAAAACAAAAGTGAAGTGAAAATCAACGAATTCAGAAATCTTAACCACTGGCAGATCTGGGGGGGGGGGGACACAAGTGGGCTATGCACCCCCCTGAACTCTGAACAGATGAAATTGAAATTGATAGAAAGCATACCTTGTGAAAGTATTAACAGATTTTTCGCGCACTAAATTTTCATGTTATATGCATGGCAAATGAATTTGTTTTCTAATTTCTGCTTATTGACTGATTGAAGCGACTAGCAACACCAGGCGTGTTCTATGCAGGTGAGATACAGCGTAACCGCATTGCCGACGACACAACTCAAGGCTCGCCTCCAATTTTATTAAAGCCTAGTGAGGAGACATTAGACGACTTTTCCCCCAAGACCTTTACCTGCTTCTCAGAGAATGGGACGGTCTTGAGACGTTCGACATTTGTTTTTATACTTGTTTTACGTCATCAGTAAACGGCAAGCGGATTTCTATTAATTTACGGGATAGACCCAAACTTTCCTTCCGTACGTTGTGTAGTCTCTCTGCTCATTATAAGCTCCTTGTTATCTCACTAGTACTTATCCATGTGCTTATTTATTGGCGCTCGGATTAAGATGTAGACCTTTTCAAGACAATTGTTTTAAAGAATATATCCTTAACAAAACTCTTTATTGGAATTTTATATTAGCACATTCATAAATTTGTTGTTTGTTCATTCCGTCTGCATTAAAATATATTTTCATAAATTATTTGATTTATAAATTTATAAAATTCTGATTTGATTACGAAATCCTTTTCCTTTAATATTCACTTGCCATTTTAAACTGTTGATAAATTTTTCCAGTATTTAATAAATTTTTAATTGTCTCTTTGATGAGTTGATGTATTTTATAAATATAATATTTATAAAAATGTGTTTTAAAACCATAATCTTCAAACAGAAATGACTTATTTCATGCTCCTCAGATTCCCTGTTAGCGCCCGTCATGATTACGGTCTAGATCCACCGCTGATTTTAACACTGCGCTTTGTTAACTCAGCATTCTGTGTAAAATGTATTTTCTTTCTGCCTGGATTTTAAAAAAATTCTTAATTACGTACATATTAGCATATAATACTGAAAACTGTGTGTTTTAGTTGGTTTACTTCGTGGTAATTAATTTAATTACACGAAAGAAGAGAAATATGGAAAATAACAAAGAAGATTTAAAAACAACCCGGGCAACGTGGAGCAAAATGAGCTAAAAAATCTAGACCTGTTGACATGTGTTTTAATACCTTCTGCAGGTTAAAATATATCAATTCACAGTACCAATTTTTCTTTGAATGTAGATGTGATTTTTTATTTGTTTAACAATGGAAATAAATATTTTTAGTGTTTTACGTTTTATTTAAGAATTGTTTCAAAAATTTGAATGTCCAGTAGTAATTTTCTGGAGTTTCTTTTCATATCCCGATCAACGCCGGGTGGTTCTCGTTTTTTCATAAATTATTCTGCTGCTGTAATTAAACAATTTAACAGATTGTCAAAACTCCTATTTAATGGAAACTTACAAGGTAGATCCATGGTAGTTAAATGTGCAACAAAACCCTTCACTAGTTTTCAGATCTTTGAAATAATTCAAACATTTAATGAGGACTCTTCCTTTCCACATACAGCGTGCAACCATTTGTTTGCACGACGGGGAGAGCTGAAACAAATATATTTTTAAGAATTTGTAGGTAATAAGAGATATGGGAAATAGTATTTCACTTATATTACAAATTTGTAAACTGTTTTTTTTATCGCTTACTGAACGAACATGTTTGCTTTAATTCATGTCGAAAATGCCTTTTGATCAGGCATAATGCCATGAAGGGGGGATCGGGTTTTTTACCGGGCCCTTTTCAGATTTTTAAAGTATTATGTCATTCACCGTTTGTATATTAATAACACAAATGAAACAATTGAACGCTTTAAAATGTTTTAAAGACAAATAACTTTTAAGGTGACATGAATAAACTTTTGAAATGAAGTATTAGTATAAATGAATATAAATCTCTGAATAAGGGCGTAAGTGTCTTTCACGCCATGTTATACGTCACAATTTTCTAGCTGTGGCACAAGGAGGAGGAAATGTGGCGATCACCATCAGTGTTGACTCGTAATAAAAGAACATGATTTCACATCATGTTGTTTTAGTGAAATGAAAAGTTAAATTTTACGAAACTTATATTTATTTCAATTGTCTTATGACGGTGTATTCGGTTTTATTTAACTTGAAATAAAATGAAATAAAATAAATGCATTCTACAAACACACCTCCAGGACAGAGAAGGTCGCTGATGATGAGAGAATAGGTAATCGAAATCACAAATAAAAGATTTTTCGGTTCTGACAGTAACTTTTCTTTTATTGTAAAAATTCATGTTTTTTCTTGCAAATAAAATAAAATTATCACGAAACATTAGCTTAAATTCAATGTAGATCAAATAATTACCTTTTTCATTACTCCCCGAATCGTCAAATTGTTCGTATCCAAAACTTGCTGAAGACGTATAAAGTTATTTTCTTCATCCTTTCCGGCCTCAAGATTATAGAAAGACGATAGTAATCGTAAGTCTTCAAGAATATCATCGCGGTTTGTGTTAGATGGAAGAATCCTGAAATATGTCATCCATTAAAAAATATATAAAAAATTCTTAGAAAAGAAATTGGTTACTAGCTTTACACGTTTTGTAGGTTTTTTTTTTTAGAAATTGTGTATAATTCACTAAACATATCATGCAGTATTCATTTTTTTTTCTTGGTAGATACAGTGTGTCCCACAAAGGGATTTATAATGTTTGAACCTTAATAACAAAGATTTTATTATACGTAATCTGATGAAACGTTTTGTATCTGGATCTGTCATGATTAGTGCTTGTTGTCATTTTCCCCCTTTAAGTTCAACTGCTAGTAGTAACAAGTAATTGACAAGCAACGCTATTGGATTTTTAAATGTTTTTTGTAATGTAAAAACATGGAAGAAGAGCAGAGACGATGGTGGGCCGAATTTGATACGGTGCCACCATGTGTAACGATTAATAAATTATGCATCACGTTTGAGAAGAAAGAAACTGCGTGTGATCTGAAGATGGGACGATGTGGCAGAAAGAAATCAGTATCGGACGAAAGGGAGATCTTCAGATCTAACATCTTTAGACTTCTTACGATGGAGAGCTGTGAAGAATACTGACTGCGCTACAAAAAAATCTTACGCTGGTTACCGTTAGAGGGGGAATATTTGCAGAGGACTGTGAATACATTTTCATGGAAATCATGTCACATGTCATATCATCCTGACCCGAGTTTTTCTCCGGTTTTCCTTCAGGTAGAGGCGGATTGTATATACAAACTCTCTAGGCTCTCACCTGGGGTACTACTTAGGTGACGAATAATAAATCACGAATTTAAAGTTATTTTAATAGTTACGATTTATAAACAGTATTTTCCTAATTATCTATAGTTTGTAATAATACGTTCTTGTGAAAGAACTTCTTTGGGTTTTATTAAATACAAATGTAATTATAATGTTATAACACGTACCGAACTAGTTCTCTTTTTATCTTAGGAGTGTTCTGATGTGAAATGTTAAATCCGTCTCTGCCTTAGGACCCTTCATTGGAATTGATGAGATGGTCCCTTGCTTGCTTCCAAGGATAAAATTAGTTTACTGCTCTCAACGTGGTCATACGCAGTTTGTAACTGATTTTTTTACTATAAACATAAACATGTTTATCGATCATTTCCGCAGCGTTCCAGACGATTTTAAGCATCTTCAACGTTAGACCATAACCAGTAATTTAACGGTTCCTTTTTTACTATTTTGTTTGACTTATATTCTGACGTGTAAAATGATTTTTTATAATAAGTAACGTTTCAAACATCTTTATGATAAACAGTCATATTTTTGTTATTTTCGTTCGAGCTATGAAAGTTCAAACAGTGTAAATAACTTTTTGAGACAGTGTATAACGAACATTTTAAAATATTTTTACATCAGTTCCGATTAAAGTTTAAAACTAGGGATGGGCCAGTTCCAAAATCCTTAGGTTCTTTGATTTCGATTCTCTATTCCAAACAAAAAGCCACATAAATCAATCACACTACATGTAATTTTTGAAAACTATTATTTGTCAAATAAACCTACCTAGTTTTGTATGTAATTTTTGTTTTTCAGATGTGTACCAAATATTTTAATATTTATAAAAATATTTATTTTTTCAATTGATTTTTATAGTTAGACTATTAATTTAAAGTGGAATATGAAATTTCAATTTAATGTATTTATATATTTAAATTACTAAAGGTATGCTCAATCTTTTGTATATCTTCTCAACTGTGCAACTGTAATGTACGCAAATATAATGGTTAGGTAATTTTTGATATTATTTTAATTTTCTAGAGAAATATTTTCACCCACCAAACTACAAAATGAAATAAAGAAATATGCTTAAATAAAATTAATTAAATAATAGTTCAGACATAAGTTCAATTAACTAACAATCCTTAAAAATATTATTGGTTTATTTAATATGGGACTGCGAATTTTTGTTTTGATATATCAAAACATGTAAATGTAAATGATTGATTAGTGAATTGTTCTTGTACCAGTACGAACAAAAATAATTTTAAAATCGCCACCTAATCGATTAAAAGAGCTGGACGTGAATAGAATCGCATTGTATCAAATTTTCGATGCAAAAGAAATTTTGACGTTTCAAATCTTTTCGAAGCGATTGGTTATGGAAGTGGACCCGAGATTTTATCCAATCGGTTCTCGGTTCTTTGTTCCAACAAGAACTGATGGAACTGAGAACAAAAACTGATCCATCCCTAGCTAAAACTACATACGGAATCAATGACGTATAAGGATAATTCATGTTGCAAATTCTAGATTAAGAAATGTCTTAAATTTTTGAATTACTTTTATGCGATTACTTAAAAATGTTTTAAGTTATGATTTGATTCACTGGGATTGTATTTTAAGAATGATTTTCGTCTAGTACTTACATGCCTTTTACTAATTTAATGGCGCTTCCTTTATCCAATTGGTTGACGCCACACATCGTGATGGCTGGGAAGGGAAAGTTCCACGCGTTGTACTGACTGTTCTCAATAACTGTGAGAGTTGGATTTGCAATACAAAGATTCCATGTTATGCTTACAATATACGTACTGAGTGTCGTCGATACGATAATAACAGCCAGCCACAATGTCCTGAAATAATGACCGTGATATAATGAGTATCAACAAACGAATGAAGATATAGGGGATTGAAAATGGTTACCTAGTTTGTCTTAGTTCAAAAATACTTATGTTAGTTTGTCTTTTATTTTTATTGTCTTCTAAAAAAGTTAAAGTAAAAAATATATTCGTGTATTCATCTTATATCTAGAGAATTCTTACATTCATGAAAAAAAACATACTTTCAACAAAATTAAAAATCATCTCAATTTTTTAAAGTCACAATTTAGGTGCCAAAATTCCTTCCGAATGTTTAAGGTTGCTTTTTCATTTTGCAAATTTTCACTGTCAACAGTATTGTTTCATAAACTACATAATTAGGTTCGATTTTCTCTTTACCTTATTTGAAACGACGTTCGAAATAGCAAGCATATATTACATCATCATCATCAAGTCAATAACATAAGTAGGGAAATACTCTTTAAATATTTTCACTCCAATACTATATACAAATGCACACACATTTGCAGCCACAAATAAACAAAGGATTTATATTAATAAAATAGTAAGGAACCAAGGTGAATAGAATAATAAGTGGTTGATTTCGAGAATACGAAGTGATGTTACATATTGGCTTCGTGTATCAGGCTAGCGAGAGAGATTTAAAATAAACTCAATGATCTAGAATTTTTGAAAATTAAGAATGCACATTAAGAAACGAAAAACTGTGGTAACTTATTTCTTAAGCCTTCATATTGTATTCAGTTAAAACATTATCTCAAAGGATATAACAAATTGAATGACATTTCTAACCTTTTCATTGAAATAGAGTAAGACTTCTTTTTTTTCTTTTTTCTTTTTGTGGGGCTTTAGGGCTCGTCAACAGCGAGGTCATTAGAGCCCTTAAAACTTGTACAGGTAGGGAAAATGCAGTTACGCACTAGGGAGAGCCAACATAACTCTCCCCGCGTGTGGGACTCGCCGAAAGACTCAGCCATACCCACTAAAAACCCTCCTGCATTACAACTCAAAACACAAATTCCAAAATATCGCAAAACCTTCCTACAAACATTTTTTTTTTTTTAAAAGAAGAAGAGGAAAGAGGAAAATGAAAGATACCCTAGCCCTAATAGCGTCGGGATCGAAAAGAACAAGAGGTGACCAAGGGAGGTCAGAAAAGAGAAAGGAAGGAGCATGGCACAAGTAAGTGG
>NNCF01126148.1:1082802-1095138 GCA_002313205.1 Laupala kohalensis | reverse complement strand
CCCTAATAGCGTCGGGTTCAAAAAGAACAAGAGGTGACCAAGGGAAGTCAGAAAAGAGAAAGGAAGAAGCATGGCACAAGTAAGTGGAAGTAATGCCAGACTCAGCTCGGGGCCCCGTGTTCGCCAAACACGTACTTACTAGATGTAAGTCCCCTGGGGGGAGAGGAAAATGAAAGATACCCTAGCCCTAATAGCGTCGGGTTCAAAAAGAACAAGAGGTGACCAAGGGAAGTCAGAAAAGAGAAAGGAAGAAGCATGGCACAAGTAAGTGGGAGCAATGCCAGACTCAGCTCAGGGTTCCGTGTTCGCAAAACACGTACTTACTAGATGTAAGTCCCCTGGGGGAAGAGGAAAATGAAAGATACCCTAGCCCTAATAGCGTCGGGATCGAAAAGAACAAGAGGTGACCAAGGGAGGTCAGAAAAGAGAAAGGAAGGAGCATGGCACAAGTAAGTGGGAGCAATGCCAGACTCAGCTCAGGGCCCCGTGTTCGCCAAACACGTACTTACTAGATGTAAGTCCCCAGGGGGAAGTAAGACTTCTCCTAATTGAAGTGTGTAAATCCAATTACAAGCAAAATACACCTTTTAGAATCAGACATTTGCTAGTTTACTAGCCTACAAGCTGACCCGAGAGACTTTGTCCTGTCCAAATTCAATAAATTTGTTTGTGATCGTTTTGTGAATTTGTGGAGTGCTATTTTAAATGCATAAACAAAGTAAAAATTAGAAAAAATCCGATTTCTCAGTGATTATTGTACCTTTTATCGATTGTGGCCATGGATATTCAATTTGAGGAAGAGTACATTCAGAAGTACGTTGGGAAATTATGATTTTTGCAGTTTAGCCGAATTTTCTGACTTTCCTTTGTAACTATCCCAAATTATTTTCCTGAAAACTTTTCCAGGACCATAACGAACAAATCGAAAAAAGGAATTACGCACATCCATCGTTCGAATAGTGAGTTCATACAAAAATCTTGAGTTCATACAAAAATACCATAAAAGAGCACTTTCAGTTTTTCCCGAATTTTCTAATTTTCCATTTTGTTTTTCAATTTTTCTTTCCCTAAAAAAACTTATTCTACAAACATTTTTTATTAGCCAAATCAATCCAGCCGTTCTCAAGTAATGCGCTTACCAACGAAGAGCATTTAATTTTTATTTATATGGATTGTTGAAGATAGGAGGGTTAGTAAAAAAGGTGTATACAACTGGATACTGCGAGTGGGTGTACGATATGCTGAGTCGAGTGGCTGTACCGTAAAATTTCTCACACTCCCTTGAGGATGAACAGTGTTTTCGTATATAAGATAGAGTTATAGAGCTTTTTCCTCTATTTATTTATTTTTCCCCTGAAGATTTTGGTGGAAAAAGGGATGTAATTTTAATTTAGTTGGTAAATATTTCTCTCTATTTACAATATCTCTGAAAGCTATAAGCTATACAGAAAATCTCTGAGTGATTGTCTTACACATTCATCTACTTCGAAATAGGTACTTGAAATTTTGTTACTTTAGTATTGTATAGAATCATAAAGAAAATATTTTTTTGAATTTCCTATTTTAAAGGGGTGAGTTGGTACGAAGTGGGATGTTTCGGATATTCCCCATATCTCACTAAATAATTAAGATATCTTGATTTGCATATGTAAACGGACTATTAATTAATACGTTCTAAATTCTATTAAGACTAAAATTAACGGACTATACTTAAATAAAATTAAAGAAAATCAATATATGGCATAAGAATGAGTGAAGCGGGGTAGTATATTTACAAATTATAAAAAATATAAAAAAACAAAATACGGTTTTAGTTGAGTAGCTTGGTAATCATTTTTACTCATAAAATGATCAGTACAATTTTTTTCGATGAAAAAGTCATGTGTCGGAATTAAAAACTACACTAAAGTGGAAATCTAATGGTGGATGTTGAATATGAGGTAGTTCGTGTGGGTAGGACGTTATATAATTGAAGGTATTCGTCTCAGATAGTCATTTGCCTCAATGTCGGACAACAAGTTAAAGTTCTCTTAAATATGGTGGTTTTTAATTTTAAAAAATTCATTCTCATTTTTTTCAATTTGATATTAAATTACATAGTTCAATTTTACCGAATTCACTGGTATTCATTATTTTATGACGAAATACAATTATTTCATTTTTCCTCGATTTGATCATTCTTCTCTTGTGACGTAACTAGTATCAAGAATGTCGTCTTACCATATGTTATACTGTGTTACATTAAGTACCATTCATTATTCCCTTTTAAACAATTAGATTATTGCTATACTACGCTTTTATTGCATATTTACCGGATATGCCCTAATATATCATGGAGTTAATTTTCACTACGAAGAATCGCCAACCCAATAGGTGGAAGTGGTTGTATTTAATTAGAATTTTTTTAAAAGTAGATATTTTTTCAAAGGAAATCATGATGAGAAACTTAATACGACTTAATAAGTTCTTTTGTATAGCCGCTAACAAGATATAATATAAAAATAATATAAAAATTACTGGAAAATGTTCCGATGAATATATCCCCGGAAAAGAATGTGTGTCCAGAATTGTGATAAATTGTGAAAAAATTGAAATAATATTAAATAATTAAGAATTAAAATACAAAATTGTTTATTGGCACCTGCTGGTAATAAGCCTAAAATATGAATCGTATCTGTTTCTTATACCAAATAAAAGTATAAAATTTTTTTAAATATACTCGGTAACATTAATTTCGAATCATATATTTAAAAAAAAAATTTTTAAATACTTATGTGCACCGTAGACCTCCCAATAAATTAACAATAAAATTTTGAAACTCAATATTTTTTAATGAATTACTCACTGTTTAAATTTTATAGTAAACGTAAATGATTAAATAACGTATTGTCCTTATTGTAAACAGTCTTTACTTGAAATCAAAGACAATGGAAACAAAAGAATTCGTATTTCACCATTCTGTAAACAAAATAGTTTTTGCGCATCCATGTTGAACGTCTATTAACGTGAAATGGTAGTACGGAGTATTTATGTTTTTTATACTTTATATGCAGAAACCCTGTATTCGGACATGATTTTGAATTTTTTACATATTTTGCAGTCTTAGTAAGGACTCAGTATAGTTTTTCGTTACAAGAGTATTAAAAATGTATTTAAGTACATGCATAACCTCAAGCCCAGGAGAGAAGCTTGGGAACCTATGAAGAAAATCGTTGTGTGTATGTTGAATTAACCTTTTTGTTAAGTGAACTTTCCTTACTTGTTCAATTTGGGTTAATGAAATCACGTCACAATTACAACTTTCAAAATGTTGAAAAAATCGTCGAAGAACAAGAGTGGGCAATATGTTTTCAAAATTCATTTTGTCCAGCACAATCAAGATTCCTGAGTAATTCAAGTTTCCAAACAATATTTTGGAACTGGAATTATTCCAGTGGATAGACAGATATCCCCAACGAAATACACGGATTCTACTGTTCATGGACTGTCGTAAAAGGAAAGGTAAAACTTTTTTTTATCAAAATAATTATTATTGCGAATGTGTATGACGTTTTAACTAGTTGCATGATATACTTAATGGTCATTAAATTAAATTAAATTAAATTAAATTTTCCCACGTAATTTTCAATCGCATTACGTAATTTTATTGCAACACATTTGAACATTATCCATCGTCTTTGGGTTCTAATGACCTTGTTGTTGACGAGCCCTTAAAGCCCCACAAAAAAAATCCATCGTCTTGACCTGCTTTATCATTTGGAACACGTGTATAGCACACTATATTAGGGCGATCTATTTCAAAGACCATCTTCAGACATCGGATAGCGCCGGTATTTGACCAAAAGAAAGCTCTAAAAATTATCAAGAAGGTCAAGACGATGGAATATGCCCAAATAAGTTGCAATAAAAATGATAATTCGTCAAAAACGTTGTACAGAGAAGAATATAAATAATACGTAATTGGTAATACTACAATTTATTTTTCCACAGTTTATTTTATCGTTATGTAATTTCGTATGGAAATGCATCGTAATGGCAAGTAAAAGACGTTGCAGCATAAGTACATAAAGATCACCCAAGAAATTAAATAGGTAGTAGACATTCCTATTGAGAGACATTCCGGGAATATGTGCCCAAGGCAAGTGCCCCCCCCCCTTCCCTTCCAAGACCGTGCTACTGGAACTTGACTCTCATCTGTTTCGTAGATTCCTACGGTTCCCCTTTCCCAGAGTCGCGTTAGCCATGTGAAGGACTGAGCGTGCAAGATGTTTTAAATTCAGACTTCTAACATTTCTGGTTCTCATTTCCACTTCATTTACTCTCCCGTTACATTCTACCCATGAAAGTTTTAAATTTCGTACTCAAAGAGTTAAAAATCGATCTTAAGTTATTGTAAAACGGAGGTATACCTTGAAAAAAATTTCGGTACTCAATATGGATAACAACGTTAAGTGATTTTAAATGAAATTAAGCTATTTCACATCTCGTCTTACATACAACGTAAGTTCTTAAATCATATTTAATGGGCATTTTGTGGGCACTCAAAAGCCCCCTACCCCATTTATCATTCTTGTTTTTTTTCTCTCTTTCATTCATAATCTTGGAGGTTCGCGAATGTATTCAACTACAAAAATTTTGACCTGTTGCAGGTTCCGGTTTGTATTACCGATTAGTTAAATAAACAAAATAAGATTAAAAAAAAAATTATTCTTTGCAACTGAATAATACCTTTGCTTGACGTGTTTCTTCGATGTGAATAATTTGCTATTTTTCTTAGAGTACATTCTAGAATCACATTTCAGCTTTCCGCAAATGAAATTTAATTCAATTAGAACATCCAGGTGGTTTAAACGAAGTTAGTTAAAGAAGAAAATCCATCTTCAATATTTGTTGTAATTTTAAGAATATTATATGTAATTCACGTGGAATTGAATGATGTTCTGAGCACAACATGAAAAAATGCTTCATTAGAAAATAAAATAAAAACCACTTCCAAATATTTGACCTAAAATTTTTCCCCCAATATCACTGTGCAAAAACACCAGTAAAACCCAACGAGATGGTTTTCATCGTGTCTTTATAGACTTTTCAAAAAATTAGTGAAAATTTATTAGAAAAGATTTTAATCTCGTGTATTCTTCATTCATGCGTTGTGACAAAGTGTACAACTACGGTTGTCTTATACCATCTTCAAATGAAGAAATTATTTCACGAATTATTATTTTTATTATTTAACTAATTTTATTTCTTCATTATATTTAACTAATGCAGTTATATAAAAACAAAAACATTACTGTAAAAAGATCGATTGCTTGTGATTGATCAGAAAAGATTTTGCACTTAGTGTGGAATCAAGTTCATTCAGAATTGATGAGTATGTATAAAATTTTGATACAATATATTCAAAACATTTATGCAACTTGAATTCTTCAGTATTGTGGATCTTCAATAGCATTGTGTTTTAGTGTCTCGAAAGTCTTAAAAAACGCAAACTTACATCCGTAATATCCATTTTCGTTCACGAACAACTACAAATTACGACCTTCGTTATGCATGGAAGATGTAATAGTTATCTAGTGAAATAAACAATTGAGCATCGCACAATTCTACTGCATCACACAATGTAATGACATAAGTGTTCTTATTCAGTGGTACGGAATGTGGTATCTATTTTGCTGAAATGGTCTTCATAGTTATTCTCTTTCTTGTCTTATCTGGTTCTCTGAAGCACCTCTTAATTTAACGCTTATAACACTTATGTAACGATCAAAGACACAAATAATGAAGCATTGATAATTGATTGAACGGAATTTTGACACCGTACAATATACTGACATAGCACAGATAGCAACGCAGTTAATCATGTGGAATTTTGAGAAAGATCTTTCTGATTTAAAAATATTTTCAGAAGTTAGAATTTGGTACTTATTTATTAATAAAACTAGAACGTTCTTGACCTCTTGTTAATTTAACTACAATGTTAATTTACCTACAAACTTGTCAACATTTTGATGTATATAATACAATCATTAGGGCTACAGTAAAAATATAACAATAAAATACACACCAAATGTTCAAAAGAGACCGCGACTGACAATTAACAAATACTTGAAATTATAAAACATTGAAATTATTTATATAATTTGTAGACATCATGATGAATTTACCTCCTTAGACATTCTTTGATTACCCAACATGTGTAGAATTGAAATATCTTTTATTTCATCAATGAACATGGTTGGGATACATCCATTTCTTTAAAAAATGAAACGTTGTTGGTTTGTTTAAGGAATTCAAACGGTGATATTTCAATTAAAGTAAAAGTACAGGACAGATTCTTATCCTTTTCCGGAAGATGTTTGACACGTCGAACGTCGTATTTTCCTGTGTGTCTACATTTTCCTTGTACAGAAAACTCTCGTTACCAACGTCTCCGGTAGCAGAGGAACGAGTTCTAGCGATAGCAAAAAAAACAACGATTTTTTATATAACCTTTATTGTGCCTTAGATCACACAGACAATTTCACAGATTATTTCCCGATTTATGGAAAACAGTTAACATTTTCACATTGATATGTGTACTTAATTAAAGTAAAGCCTTATGGGACTGAATTAAAAATGAATCACAGGACAACAATAATGTTTGTTTACTTGCAACATTTTCATGAAAGTCACACACTTGTTACCAGGGGAATTCGTCGTAAGCGATAAAATAGGGCAAGTTTTTTAACATTAGATACTTCATTTACTTGTTATTTACCGGAAAGCGATTCATCTAGGAAAGCAGTGCCCACAGAATGGTAATAAGCCGCTCCTCTTTGAGAGCAATACAGTTATTTATTTTGGCTATGCGTTCTATTTCCCTCACTGCGAATGACGTCCATCCACTTGGCCTCAGAGTTAAGCCTCACTGGAATCCAAGCTTCATCACAGATTTACGACTGCTTTTACGCTATTTAAAGACTCCCTAGGCATCTCTCCCCAGAAAGACATCTGTGCTGACGTTCGTCTGTCGATCTAGTCGAGATACGTTCCCATTCGCTTCTTGTTTGTTTTTCTTTTCCTCTCAAAATTTTTGTTCCTCCCAATTTTTTTCTTTGGATTCAAGAAAGAAACACTTTAAGGATATTTTAATATTTTTCAAGTATGTAATACGTATTTTTGTTCAATGTTTGTTTTTAACTCGTAACAAGTATTTAAAATTGGCTCTGGAATTATTTTGATATTTTCTTTCTGATTCTACTTTAATCAAAGAGTCAATTAGGACAACGCACCATTCATTTTCACCCATTTCCACAAATTAAAAAAAAAACAAATTTCAAAAGATGGGTTTTAATATTTCTGATTTACGTAATTAGAATTTTTGGACAATGTACACAGAACAATAACGGCAATCATGAAAAAATGTTTCAAGCTTAAAGCGTTTTTACACCAGTAGCATCTGTAATTGATACATTTGTACATCCTGGAACTTTGCATCTTACATTGGAATCTCGTAAATAACTAAGCGCTGCTGAATTCTCAATATCATCCAGTCTTGTATTAGAATAACCGCTCTTTACCAGGAGTACCTAAATAAATTATTATATGGGTAAGGTAAACCTGGGGATCTTTCGTTGTGGATGCTTTGTAGAACTTTAATCCGCCATATTGAATCAGCCATTTGAAATATTGAAAAACTGACATTTTTAAAATAACGACATCTAAAGCATAAATATATCAATAATAATTTTAGCAGTAACATTAAATAGAAAAAGGAGCCATTAAGGATTAGTTTGAGGGGGGGGGGGATTAAACATTATACTGCAATTTTAGCAAGAATCTTGAAACACCCCAAAGTTTATTTAGTTTCATCTGTAATTTACAATGAGTTTTATATTTAATACCTCAACTTGGGATTTTAAAAAATGGTTTCGTAAATAATGGACTTTCTTTCCTAAAAAAGAAGGGTTGCAACCCTTAGCAAAAAATAATCTATGGTTTGAGAGTTCTAATGAAATGTAAAAATTGGTTTGATTTCTCTGAATTTGGTAATTTTCGAGATTGCCCATATTAGGCAATCAGCGTGAACAATAGAAAGAAGTGAAGAATACTTTTAATATAAAATATAAAGAAATGAAAAAAATAATCGGAGATATGCACCTGGAAGCCCTTCCTCGAGAGAGAAAATGTAATCTAAGAAATAAAACATGAAAGGGAATGCATAGTGTTTATTTGTTTATTGTAGTAGTAGTAAATTAGTTTGTTGTCCTCAACGTGGGCATAGGCAGTTTATATTGCTCTGGACAATAAATTACTAATTTATTCATTTATTTATTCATTGACAGTCTAACTTGCTTGATGTTCGTATAGGGTTCGTCCACAGCGTAGTCAAAGCTTTTATTTCACCATCGTCAATAAGAGTAATAATAAACGTATCTTATATTTCCGGTTCTTTCGTACCTAAATCTATCGCCAACATCGGCCATCAATTATATTCACTTGCTCTTGTGGCGCTATTCTCATCTTTCTGCTTCAATTGTGTGTAACGAATATTACTTTGTGTGTTAGTTTGTTGTGTTAACTTGTATTGTTTTACAGCAAATAGTTGCTTTTGAGTCTACTATTAATATTTATTCGGGTATTACTTAAATTCGTACAAGTTGGCAATTCGTGGTAGGCAGACATATTGTATAATTTTTGTTAAAGTTACGTGACCTTGAGTATAGAAAGGATTGGCAGAATACTTGTTAAGAAATAATCTTAGAAATTTCTCTAATAGTGAACGAAAGAAAACGAGCTAAGAGAATGCACCAAAGCTTTCTTTCAAAGATCAAGTAATAAAATAGGTTATTGTATGTTCGAGACAACTTCTTCTTTCTCAACTCAATTTCACAATTCCAACTAAATAATCAAGACGACGATTTTAGAAGCACTGAAATATGTTTGGAATTAAATTAATCAGAATATTCCGGAAAACTTCCTCTCCGTTCTGTTTTCACGTCCTACTTGTTTTAAAATGCTTACGAGTCGTCCAGACACAACACACTATGAGTTTCGAAACTATTTAGCAGCGTTCAGCACGTGCTCGCTAACGTCCTTCAACCCACAAAGACCTGATGTGTCCACGCCAGTCCCCTGTGACCCGTGTCTGGAACGTTTTGCCTCGTCCCTTCTAACTGAAGAGTTACTAAACGAAGGAGGCGCAACACGTTCACCTTTGCCATTCACTAAATGCATGAATCTCTCGGGAAAATATTTTGTGAAGAAAAAAGAAAATACAAAAAAAAAAGGTGTTTATCTAATACTCGTTTCTAAAGAAAGTATACTCGTAACAAAAATCCTTATTTACATGAAAATACCTATTTTTTTCTAGTGACACGTCTATTCTAAAATATTTCGGTTCTCATTTATATCTCGTTTCGTTATTTTTCACCTCAATTATCGCGTCCAAATTGTATTCCGATACCATGAAACAAATTTTATATTCTATCTCTATAAGAACCATTCAAAGAAAATTTGCCTATTGAGTCAACAAACATATAAACATTGACTGTAAGATTTAGCTTTAGGTTATTGGTATTTAAAACTACGTCACACCAAATTCATTGTTAAAGTCCATCAACTATTTACTTGATTCATTTAGTTCAAATGCTTAATTAAAAAACGTTTTCGTTTCTCGTTTACCCTTCATCTGTTTTGAACTTCGCCTATCTGGTTCTTTTTACATTTATATCCTATTCGGTTTTAGCAGTAGTAAAGACCAATTAGTCAAACACTAGCACGACTAATATCTTCGAAGTTTATTGCCGTGGATACGTGCAACAATTCATTCCAATATTGCTCCTAACACACAAAACGTAAATTGTCTAAAAAATGAAATATTGTGAAACGAGAATATTTATTAATTACATATTATTGGACTTAATACTAAACCGAAAATGATACCCGAAAAATATCGAGGACCACGATATTTTGATAGTAATATCTAAGTATCGACAGTCAAAATCGGCACATCCCCGTTTTTATGATTTTTAAAAAATTTAATAATGATAAATGATAATTTGAAATGCCTGAATAGAGTTATAATATTTATGAGAACTGTTTCTTTTAAAACCTGAAATATTTAGGTCTGCCAAAAACTTGAAAACATCGTTACGAATCCGCAGTACCATAACAATACTTTATTAAAACAAGTATTTAGTCAAGAAATGAAAAATGTAGTGTAGTAAGTAGTGTAGTAAGTGCAATACACTAGTAGTGATGGGTGTTGCTAAATTAATATTTCTCATATTTTTTCATTAAAATTTCTTATATCTCTACGTACCAATCTGTGAATCTCAATAGAGGGATATAATACTCGATTACGAATTGTAAATTTAAAATAAGGATAATAAATATAACAATAATTTGTTAATAACACAAAAATATTTATAACGAATATCGAAAAAAGGTTAGATATCGGCTTCTCGTCATCGCAGGAGCTGTTGGTGGATACCTCTAACACACTGATTTCCAAAGTGGTCTATATCGACCCATAGGAGTCGACTACGACTTGCAAAGGCGTCCATGTCAGCGAGAAACAAAATTGGGGGTCCACGAGATTGGACCCCCAATCTCCTAACAACAAAAAAAGAGACTGGGCATCACTGACCGAGGAGACTTGAGATTAAACCTAACTAAATTGATGCCAAATGTTGAAAATTTGTTATTAATTATTATTATTATTATCAGGTTCATCCGTTCCACTAAAATCATTTATTGTTTGCTTAGTTATAGATACTAAATTTTAATTTTGTCGCTTTAAAATTGAATTCAATTAATTAATGAATAAAAAGTAACTTTTTTTATGTTTTTCACACTACAGTTAGACATTTAAATCTTTCAAAGTGAGAAGCCAAGTGTCAAAAACACATTTGACGTTGATAAATTTGCAAAAATTCAATATTAGATAAGCAGGGGGTCTACCCAAAACTGAAAAAGAATTCAAGTGGTCCACGAAACAAAAACGTTTGGGGATCTCTGCTCTAACATATGCAGATACTAGCTACTTATACCACTACAGTAGAACTCCTCTTAATCGGTCTCGAATCAACCAGTTCTCGGATTAACCAACCTATCCTATGTAACAGTTTTATTTTCTCTATTTCAACGTATAATTGCCGGCAGGTAGTGATTGAAACATTTATTGTTTGACGGGTCTTTGCTGAAAAGTTCCAGGAAATTAAACGGGGTGACACGACTTTATCCAATGTGTTTCTGTTGAACCGGGCAGAACTGGAGAGGGAAAGAAAGTTCGATAATTTGATTCCATTCTTGTTTTCGAGTGTATTCGTGTTTGGATTATTTTTTTATGCATGTATGTACATGCAGTACAATAAAATGTTGCAATGGTGTCTCATTTGCTTGTTTATTCGTGATAACCTGATGAAATTGCGCCCTTTTTGAACGGAAATTTTTCACGGGAAAATTGGATTAAGCAGCCAATAGGGTTACGGGTCAGAGACCCGGTCCTGATTAGACCGATTAAGAGGGGTTCCACTGTATCGTGATAACTACAGCCAGATTAAAGTTGCGATGAGTCTGGATGGAAATGGTGTACTGTTGTGGAGAGCGAACGGGTGGTGTAGAGATCAACACCCCTGAGAACAAAGCAGCAGACCCCGGGTTCCATTCCGGGTTCGTCACCATTTTCATCAGGCCTTCGTTATTACACATCTAATAGAAGTAATATATGCGGAACCTCTAATATCGTCTCTCAGCATATCTCAACAGTGCTGAGTGATGGAGGCTGCGAATTTAATTTGATTACATACCTCTCGGAGAGGTGCAGACCTCTATCCGCCAAGTAACGGTAACCGTGTTGTCCGGTGGCCATACAGTACGCGCGTACCCATTCGACGACCGCAGTGCCCGCTCGAGAGCCGTGCCCCGACGGTAGCGGCGGCGGAGACTTCTCTCGGCGGCGTCGCATCTGAGCGCCTATGCACGGTGCGTCAGAACAATCTAAACAAGAATAACATAAAAAGTGTATAAATCCCTACTTACGACCCAAGCAATAGTTTTTCAGGAATAGTCTCTGGACATGGAAATTTATGCGCATATCTGTGCAAAATATACAGAAGGAAATGTATTTATCGCGAGAATGATGATATTTCAGTCAATAGCGGCGATTGGAAATGAATAGTGGCGGAGGGGGGGGGGGGCAAAAAAAATTACAATTTTCATTAACATGACATTTTCTGCATATGATTTAAATAATGAAATAAATCAAGGGAAAAACAATTGGTGATCAAGGATGGTGTAATTTTTTTATAATTAAAATGAAATTTTTATATTTCCTTAAAAAAGTGGGGG